>JAPDDO010000482.1:57500-103535 GCA_027422415.1 Schizothorax lantsangensis | reverse complement strand
AAGCATAATTATTATTATCGTTGAATTAAATTACATCCATTTGGAAATTACCAACTTCTCATTGGGTGCCACAGCTGAAAGCTTCGCCACTGGTCTCAACTAGGGATGCACCGATACCACTTTTTCCCAGAATGAGGCCAATACGGATACTTTTTGTTTTGGTACTTGCTGATACCAAGTACCGATGCCTGTATTTTCATTGCAAATTAAATTTTAAAAAATACTGGGTACCAAAACCAAAAGAATATGTATAATGTTAGTTGGCTTAGTTCATTTGGCAAATAGATATTTTCCCTTCAGTTATTTTCACACTTAATTGTGCCCATTAAAATGTATTCTACAAGCTTTTGTTATTTTCACTGTTATTTTTTTATATATTTTTTGCTCTATGGTACTTACAGGTGCATCTCAATAAATTAGAATGTCGTGGAAAAGTTCATTTATTTCAGTAATTCAACTCAAATTGCGAAACTCGTGTATTAAATAAATTCAATGCACACAGACTGAAGTAGTTTAAGTCTTTGGTTCTTTTAATTGTGATGATTTAGGCTCACATTTAACAAAAACCCACCAATTCACTGTCTCAACAAATTAGAATATGGTGACATGCCTTAATATGAATATGGTGACAAAGACTTAAACTACTTCAGTCTGTGTGCATTGAATTTAATACACGAGTTTTGCAATTTGAGTTAAATTACTGAAATAAATGAAATTTTCCATGACATTCTAATTTATTGAGATGCACCTGTATATTGCACTGTGACTTTTATTGCAAAGCGACTCATATACGCACAAGCAAAACATGTGCAACGAGTGCAAAAATTTGTATTGGCTCAGAATGATTGAGACGTACTGTATAGCTTAGCACATTTCACACAGGCTGCTAGTTTCACTTTCACTTTAAATAAGTTGTGTATACTTGATGTTGTTTATAGTGAATGCCCCTATAATTTGTTTGTTTTATATTTACGATTTAGTTTTATTCCAAATGATGCGTGTGCCAAGTGAGCAAACAGCAACAGAAGTGCACGCGCTTGCTCGAGCTTTCACCCTCTCTCTACTTGCCGTCAAGTAGCCTATCTTTAGTAACTTGTGCATTGTTTTACTTGTTTGTTTTTGACACATCTGACCGATCTACAAACTTTACAGTGCTCTCTGTGAGAAAGGGATATTTACTTGACGAGCTTATATTTTCTGTGCCACCGCATACTCAGTCCACTTAGCGTGCTTTGCTTATCAACTCACGCACATCAGCTATACAGTTGTGAATATTGAATCTTTAGCATTATATTAATTACATACATGTACTTCATAGACATCCTTAATCTCTAATAACTCCATTCTGCTCTCTCTTGTACTGTTGTCGGTGTTTCTTTAACGGGACACAGCACTGTTTACATGCTGTGTGGTATACTCATGTTTATGAGTACTAGTACGAGTACAGGGCACAGTATCGGGCCCGATGCGATACAGTATCGGTATCTGTGCATCCCTAATATGAACCAATGGGAAGAGGGAAAACTAAGGAACTGCCTCAGGGTTTCCGCGGGGCATTGAAAAGCATTTAATGTCATTAAATAGATTTTGCCAAATAAAAATAAGGCCTTAAATAGCCTCATTAAAACTAATTTAATTTTATTTCTACAGGCATTACATTTTTTTTAGATGGTTTTGAAGAAAAATAATATTACCAGTTTAGGTTGAATATATAGCCTTCTTAACATATTTATAATTTGTATTTTATATATATATATAGGTCGTATATGGCATTAAGAAAACTTAAAAAGCATTAAATTAGATTTGAAGAATCTCTTTAAACCACATAAATACCCATTTAAACCCATAGAATTTCCTGCAGAAAGCCTGTGCCTGTAATTGACCATGAAAACTCACGTTTGATACATTTTTTTAACTAAAAATATATAGTTTCAGTGAAATAAGATATTTATTATTATTATCGTTTAATAAATTACATCCATTTGGAAAATTACCAACGTCTTACTTCATTTAAAAATAGACACTTCAAGCTTTCTTTAGATATAACTCATGTCATTTTCGTTCATTTTAGTGACTCGTTTCAGGAAGATATTCACGGAGACAGAGAATACAGAAAGCGCACCCTATTTGTTTTCTTTATTTTTCAAAACCAAATATAAAAAAGTTTTGTTGATATTGTGAGTGTATATAAATAATACTTATGCAATTTTTCAGTCAATATTAAATTAATGAAAGAACTATGAGTTTCTCTTTGTAGTGTATTTTTTAGGTTTGATCACTTGAAAAGTAAAGTAAACTTGAAAGTACCTTAGTAATCTGATTACTTTTTAAATGCAGTAATCAGTAATCAAATTACAATTTTAAAGAGGTAATTAGTAAATTGTAGTGGATTGCTTTTTTGAGTAACTTACCCAACACTGGCAGTCAACAACAGCAGCATTCATGTTATATTTCTTCTCTATGCAAGCATAGATGCTCCTGACAGAATCTAGCTTGTTCGGATGTGTTTTACAGCACGGCTTTGCTTCCATTTGGGGGAAAGAGATCAGTCTCTCTCGAGGAGAGACGCAGTCTGCATTTAACAGCGATGGTGACAAGGTTCCATTCACCTCAGGTTTGCCTCATCACACGCCACCAGACCTGGCTCTTTATACGCCCCTCCTCTCTCACACACCCACTCCTGTCGAGAACCTGGGCCACATTCAAGTTCACACCGGTGCCCAACGTTTTGCTACGGTTTCTGCGTTGAATGGCATGTTTCCTGGAAATGGTATGCAACGGTGTTTGAGATACGTTTTCTCTTGTTTGGGGGGGTGTCAAAAATGTCAGCCCAATCAACAGCAACATGTGTATAAACCTTATTTTAACTTATCTTATTGTACTCCAGCAGTTGTTTGTTGACGTTCTTCATCACGGGCGGTAATCGCTCTCTACAGCTTTGGAGGCGATGACTGCACAATAGAGTTAAGGAGGGTTACACATTAACTCTATTTACGCTTCTCATAGAGATAAACATGATACAAGGATACATTCTTTCATCACTCATCACAAAGTTGTTCTGCTCAAGATGTTGCCACTTTCTCTCCATGTTGGTCAGCTGGAAACAGAACAGAGCTAAACATCAAACATGCGGCGCTCTCTTTAGCTCTCGTCATGCAGATAAACAGTTTCAGCCTCAAATTCAACTCAAGTCGACTTACACAATACACACTGCTTCATAGCAGCTTTACAGAAACTCATACTGTTATAATACCTTCTATAAAGCATATCAACATGATGATGATGATGAATTTGTAAGTAAATGTAATTAACATAAAAATAAATTCACAAGAGCAAGTATATTGTTTGCACATGTTTATTTTCGTTAAAGGCAAAATAACTGAAATAATAAGAGCACAAGTATAGATCTGGATCTAAATATCATGTAGTAATTGCAATGTCTTCTGGTCCATATCCTTTCCTTAGGAAGGTGTGCTAGACACTGATTAATGTAACATAAAAATACTATACATATTTATATATTTGCTATTGTATTTTCAATTCAACTTTATTTCCAGACTCAAGGTCCATTAGCAAGAAACAGACAATACAAACAAAAGCAGTACACATTAAAAAAGACAATCATGCCAATATTCCTCATAGAGGACTGATATCGCACTTCAGTAAGCCTAGGATTTGTCAACAACATTATAATATTATTATGTGAATTGTCCAGCCGACAAATAAATTTATACATCAAATTTCTCATTAAAGCAGGGAATGATTGTACTCTTGCTTTACAAAATAAATCACTTGCACTGCACCATCTTGTTTTTTTCAGCAGGATCCTCATACAGTCATTGTATGCAACCTGAAGCTTACATAGGCTCTCTTTCTTAAACTTAAACCACAAAGGAGCAGTATAAAAAGAAGTACAATATGCTCTAAAAAGGTTTATCTTTACCTCATCTGAACACATATAAAACTTTTCACAACATATTAGCTTGAGCATATAATTTACGACGTTGCCTATACTATCCGCATCATCACTCATTTCATTGTTAATGAAATGACCTAAATATTTTACAGTAGTACATACATTTAAAACTTGCCCTGATAAATAAAAATCTGGGAAATGAACATCTCTATGATCTTTGGTTCTTCATATCATGGCAACACTCTTTTTTAGTTGTATTGCACATTCATATCTAATCCCATAATCAGAACATATATTAAGCAACTGTTGAAAACCAGCACTACTTGGGGAAAAAAACAACTAGATCATCAGCATACATATAGTGATTAACTGTGGTATTACCAAGCATACATCCAGTACACAGTCACTTAGTTCTTCTGACAATTCATTCATATAGACATTAAAAAGAGCTGGTGAAAGTTAAACTTCCTTGGCACTCCATTGTTACTCTAAATGAATCTGAAACACAATTGCCCCACTTTATCTGCATACTTTGATTCGCGTACCAATATGTCAAAATTCTTAATATACTATTAGTATGCCCTTTGTCTTAGTTTACTGAACAACTTTGATGATTACTCTATCGAAAGCTTTAGAAGCATCAATAAACCAATTATAACAGTGGAATTTTGTCTTTTATACAGTTTACTACTTCCTTCAGAGATATATACACAAATCAGTACTATGGTGAGCCTTAAAACCAAACTGATTATCTGTGGTATCAAGATAAACACCTAATCGATCTAATATGATTTCTTTCAAAACCTTTGACACAACACTCGCTAAGCAATTGGTCTATAGTTATCCAAACTTACCTACCTTGCAGCCTTAATTTAATAAAGGCAACAAGGTTACTGACAACATAGACTCTGGCAGCAGCATGTATCATAAAACCAGTGAAGCAAATTGCGAGAAGAACCACAAGCCTAGGGTCGCAAATTTTAGGTGTTCAGCAGTAATTTGATCTAAACACCAGTTTTTCTGTTCTTAAGCTGAATTATTGCTTGATAAACCTATTTGTTGTAATCTTCTGTATCCATACTAGAAACTACTTCACTTTACCTGGACTCACTCTTTACACAATTAACAGAGTAGTATAATGCTGTCTCACAGCTTGCTATATTCTAGCTCCAGAGACACCCTCAATAGAGCATGGTACTGTCACATTACTCCTATGTATTGATCTTACGTCCTTCAGAAAGCATTCACATTATTACAAAGTAGATTTTCCGCCATTAAACAGCTCTCATCACTTGTTCATGTTACAAATATAACGAACTGCATATTTATATTGGCATTAGTTAACTTTTTCTGGTCCAAAAAGCTGGCCTTGTCTGGGCCTACCAGCGATATCCCATGCCTTAAAAGCTTCTTTGCTTTTTATGATATGCTGATACATACTTTCTCCACCTGCTTACTATGATATTTCTTGTCAGGGCAAGTAAGAATGTGTACTGCCTCATGCACAGATCTCACAAATATCATCATACATATCACAAGGCTGTACCATGGGAAACATCATTACAATTCACATCTGAACACAAGAAGCATCTCTGGGTAATACTACCTTATTCAACAGAGTGTCCGTTTTCCCATATACGTTTTAAGATCTTCATCTGTAAGTTTAGACCATTACTTTTACCAAAACAGCCCTCTTACACTCATAATTAATCTTGGGCAGACTTCAAATTCAATAAGAGAACATCCCAGTCGATTGAAGGGATTTGTGGAAATGTGGTTCCTAATTATTGTGATCCAATATTTAGGATAATTCACTTCTTACCTCTGAGACTGTGTTATTAACTATATGACCTTTTGCAGTATTGTGGAGTGACACGTTCATAAACTTTTCTATGCTCCTCTGATTATATAATGGCAAATATTACAATATCATAGCACAACAACAGTGAGCAGCAATAATAAGTCTAATACTCACAATAAAAATAATAAGGTCATATAGATAATAACACAGTCTCAGAGGTAAGAAGTGAATTATCCTTAAATATTGGATCACAATAATTAGGAACCACAGTTTCCACAAATCCCTTCAATCGACTGGGATGTTCTCTTTTATTCAGTGACTGTAACATTGAGCGTATTTTGCAGTATTAAACACGTATTTATACCGATTTCAATTACAATTGAACAATTTCCTCCTCAAGCCACATTGAAATTGCAATATCTCTGGAAATGAACCATATAGGGCCTTACAATATATTTAATAATTCTTGAATTACAGGCATGCAAACTTTGGAGAACAAACTTGGAAAAACTTTACCATTTTAGAACTGTGACCATTGTCACATAATGCAACAAAGATTTCTGAAATCAACAGATTTTACTAACAGAGCTACCAATCTCTGTGTAAAAAATAACATTGTGATGCTGTCATCTATCTGAAGTCATTTTGACCCACCACTAATTTTGTATCATAATTGTGGAATTGTCAACAAATTTCAGATAACTGTTTATTTGTTTATGTTCAGTATAGAAATGTTTCTTATCTGTAGCAATTTCACTAAAGGATTGTAATATTGTTTATATATAATTTGCACAATTTTTACTCTGTTTCAGACCACACACACACACACCAACACCCTTTTACCTTGTGCAGCCCAATTGCTCACAGGTGTGACCCAACTTATTAACCTTTTTTTTGGATGTAACTCTCCGAGCCCTTACTCACTTACCGGAGTCACCAGTTTTCATGGACTGTCTGAACAATCCCAGAGGTTCTCCTCTACAAAGGGTGTTGCTGAGGCTTTGAAGAAGGACAAAACTGCTGAAGTGAAACTAGACGATGGCAAACTACAAAACAGACTGCATCGAAAGGCCTCTGGCTCTGGCCTTTGCAAAACTTGGTTGTTTTGTTGGTAGACATCCATGTGTGTTTCTTTTATTAGCTATGTGTGTAGCTGCTGCCCTTGGATCTGGTTTCATGTTTCTTCAGAAGAGGGAGGCAAATGATATTGAAGACCAGTTCACGCCCGTCAATGGACCAGCCAAGCTAGAGAGGGCGATTGTGGTGGAAAATTTCCCACAGTCTGAAGAGTTTTCTCAGTTACGGCTTGCGTCTGAAGGCACTTATGCCTCTATGATCATCACAGGCTTGCATGGAGAAAATATATTAACTGAAGCAGCTTTTAACGACATTATTGAGTTAGACAGACGAGTGAAAAGTTTAGAGACAGGAAACACTTTTGAAAACCTCTGTGCCAAAACAAAGGGAAGGTGCATGTCAAATGCAATTTTAGACATTTTAAATTACAATGCTACTAAAGTAGTTTCTTCAACTATAACATATCCGATGAATAATGGCACATTTTTGGGAACAAGCATCGGTGGTGTAGAGCTAAATCCAGATGGCTCAGAGATAACCAGTGCAAAAGCAGTTAGGCTTTTTTATTTTCTAGATGAGGAGAAGATAAATGAAAACTCTGACTGGCTTAATGGCTTTCTAAAGCTCCTCTCAAACTACACAGAACAGAAAATGGTAAGTAAAAGAAATGATTGTGAATAATGCGTTATACCTACACATATACAGATACCTAATGACCATTGTTTGTGCAAAAGCACCACATGTGACATTAATCTAATCATCTCCAACTAGTCAAGCACCAAAAGTAATTTGGACAGCAATTTAAATGTACCGAGTTAATGAACTGAATATACGTATATTTGTTTGATTTTTCCATTTGTTATGTCCTGTTGTAATTTGAAGGAATTAGTTCTGCATTGTGATTCGACATAATAAAACACTTTTGTGTATGCATACAGGACACAATTATATGGAACAGCGTTTTGCTGTTCTTTTTTTCCACAGGTCCACGTGTCTTACTTTACATCAGTATCAAGACAGAATGAGTTGGAGACCAATTCAGACTCTGTCATCCCCCTCTTCTCTGTTGCGTACTCCCTGGCCATTACAATTTCGGTTCTGTCTTGTTCGAGGTATAAAGAATTAAAAATAATCACATAAGCACTATTCATTCTACCGCTTGCTATGTCATTTATCCATTGTGTCCTTCCACAGGTTAGACTGCGTCAGGACAAAGGTGTGGGTGGCCACGTTTGGCGTCCTCTCCGCTGGAATGGCGGTGTTGGCCAGCTTTGGACTGCTGCTGTTCTGTGGGATGCCATTTGCCATGACTGTGGCCTCAGCCCCCTTTCTGATTGTTGGTAAGGCCTGGGACACACTAGACGATTTTCAAATCTTAACTATTTTAGACCACAGACAGTTTCAACCAATTTTTAGCCTTATAATCCTCTGAATGCGCACACTAGATGATTCAACCAGACCACGAGACCACACACTTGACGATTGTAGGAACGATTTCACAGTGACACGAGATCGCACGGAGACTCGCAAATGGAGGATAATCAACGTCGTCAGCTAGCTCTCCTGGCACGCATTCTGTTGTACAGTGAAAAACAAAACAGGAAAAGGAAAGGGGGATGTTGTTTCTCAGTACTCTGCTTTCGTGGCATGTTTATGGCTGCCAGGTTTCAGCTATAGAAGCACGCAACATCCGGTAGGTGATGCTTGCTCGCCCTCATTGGCTGTCATGGGTATCACATCAGATCATAGTTTGATATTTACAGTTTGAGTTCGGGGACGCACCGTCTCAATCGGGAGCAGTTAAATAATCGTAATGACACCACACAATAGAGGATTTTTTGGACAAAAATGTGTTTGCGGCAAGCCTCGAATCGGGCCACACCTGACCGTTCAAGGGTGCAAATCGGGCCTTAAAATCTTCAAGTGTGTGGCTAGCCTAAGTGTCATTCATTTCCTCACCTAGTAGGCGTCCCACAGCTGATGTTCACAGGCTCACAGTCTCTGCTTTCCTCCAGGTGTTGGTGTTGATGACATGTTCATAATGATCTCCTGCTGGCAGAAGACTGAAGTTGATAAAGCCGTTGAGGTTCGCTTAGCAGAAACGTATAAGGAGGCCGGCGTGTCCATCACGATCACCACGCTGACGGATGTGCTGGCGTTCTACATCGGCCTCCTGACGCCATTCCGCTCGGTTCAGTCTTTCTGCATGTACACCAGCACAGCTCTTCTGTTCTGCTACATCTTCAACATCACCTTCTTCGGCGCGTGTCTCGCACTGAACGGAAGGCGAGAGAAAGGCAACAGACACTGGCTGACCTGCATGAAAATCCCAGAAGTCACCGGTGATGATAACGTTTGTTGTGTTGGCGGGGCATATGATAAAGACACAAGTAAGGAATTTGAAATGCCAGTGGATTCATTCTTTAAAAACTATTACGGCCCTTTTCTGACAAGAGTGTGGGTTAAGGCGCTCGTGTGTCTGATCTATGCTGGCTATTTGGCAGTCAGTATCTATGGATGCTTCCAAATACAGGAAGGTCTAGATCTGAAACATTTAGCGGCAGACGGCTCATATGTTGGTGATTACTATGAAAATGAGGATGAATTCTTCTCTGATTTTGGTCCTAATGTCATGTTAGTTATAAAGGATGAGCATTTTCAGTACTGGGACCCAACGGCTCGCAAAAGTCTTGACTTGTGTTTGGAAAATTTTCAAAATCTGACAATGGCAGATTCTGTCATTCCACCTGTTTCTTGGCTGAGTGCATACATGCAGTTTGGACTGCATGCTGGTTTCAGTTTAGACAATGAAATGCAATTCAAAAAATATTTAACTGCATTTCTTAATCGGTCTGGTTTTAGTCAAGATGTTAATTTCACTAACAATCAAATTCGTGCATCACGCATGTTCATTCAGACGGTGAACATCCGCACAGCAATTGATGAGAAGAACATGCTGAAAGCTTTTAGAGAAACTGCAGTCGAATGTGGGAAGTTGCAGACACCTGTTGATCTGATTGTGTACCACCCTGCGTTCATCTATTTCGACCAATATGCTGTCATCATCAGTAATACAATACAAAATATAGTAGTTGCTACATGTGCGATGTTAGTTATTTCACTCCTGCTGATCCCAAACCCTCTTTGTTCTCTCTGGGTGACATTTTCCATCGCATCTGTCATTGTGGGAGTGTCCGGTTTCATGGCATTATGGGATGTTAGTTTAGACTCCGTGTCTATGATTAATCTTGTTATCTGTATCGGGTTTTCTGTGGACTTCTCTGCTCACATTTCCTATGCTTTTGTGTCAAGTAAAAAATACTCAGCAAATGAGAAGGCCATAGATGCCATTAATAAACTGGGCTATCCGATCGTTCAGGGTGCCGTGTGCACTATCGCAGGCGTGGTGGTGCTCGCAGCTGCCAAAAGCTACATCTTTAGGACGTTCTTTAAAATCATGTTCTTAGTCATTCTGTTTGGGGCCGTCCATGGCATCATATTCATACCTGTTTTCCTCACCTTCCTCGGCACTTGTCATGAAAAACAACAACAAAATCTAACAGAACACAGTGACGCAATTGCCTGTAAGCTTGTGAGTCAGAATGAGCGACCTGATTCTGACTATTAACTGAGCTTACATTTCTGAAATTTTTATCTGTAAAATGTATTAATCATTGTTCATTTATGTATATACTCTTGTGCTCCAGTGTCAATTTAATTTCAAAATAAATGTAACTAATCTGTTACAGCTACTGAGAAAAAAATGTGTAATTAAATTATAGTTACTTAGGAAAATGATTACAAAAGTATTATATATTTTATATCCAAATTTCTGTGATGCAACTCTAGATGGCACAGTCCGATAGGTCAAACTCAATCTGACATAATGACATCATTATCACATGGCGAAACTGATTGGTTCTTTTTGTATAGGCAGCCAATGAGCATGCTGCTCAACATTCAAATACTTTGTTAGTGCTTACTGTAGCAGTTGTAGCGCACTTCAGAGAGCATCTGAAATCAACATCTAAGATAAATGATTGCTCTTGTACTCTATATCACTATGCATATTGTATGGTCTGCCTAATTAATTTCAAAATGAGCAACCATACAAGTTTAAACTAAGTGTCATGTTAGCAGTCTTGCATTTGTACTCAGGAGTGAAATGTTAAGCATATTATCAGTATAGCTTTTACACATGTGTTTCTGTTCTCTGTTTTCTCTGAGGACACACTGACAGTAACATACATTAGAACAGGTTTAAAGGGCACTTATTATGCAAAATCCACTTTTACATGGTGTTTGGACATAAATGTACGTTGGTAGTGTGTGAACACAACCTCCCTACAATGATAAAAATCCACCCACTCCTTATTTTTTAAAGGGGTCATCAGATGCCCATTTTCCACAAGATGATATGATTCTTTAGGGTCTTAATGAAAAGTCTGTAACATACTTTGGTTAAAATTTTGCAATGGTAGTGTAAAACAACACCCTTTTTACCTTGTCAAGAACACCGTTTTCGCTTGCTTTTAAAAGGTGATTTGAAAATCTGTTCACAGCGACCCATTTCAGTGCATTTCCCTTTAAATGCTAATGAGCTCTGCTCACCCTGCCCCTCTCTTCCGTGGGGTTACGAGCAGTTCTCTGTGACTGTAAACTTTAGCAACGTTCGTCGCTGAACTTGTTAACTAGCACATTATTATAAAAATAACGATAAAATTCCTTTGAAACCTTATTAGGAAAGGTGATTTGAAAAGATTCATTAATTTTTTTTTTTTTGTCTACATCTGCTCCGGCGGTGAAACAGTGGTGGACTGATAACAGCTCACTCAGGGTGGGTCTATGTTAAAACAGCAGTGTCCGTCAACAGTCATGGGAGGGGCCTGAGAAACGGCTTGATTTGAGAAAGGGGTTATGATTTATAGGGATTTAAAAAAAAATAACACTGGGTGGATTTTTATCATTATAGGGTGGTTGTGTAAACACACTGCCAAGACACATTTCAGTTCAAACAACATGTAAAAGTTAATTTTTGACCCCTTTAATCCCCATTAAATCAAATCAGTCTCACTAGGAGAAATTCTCTCAGCAGTGTGACATCACATTGTTTAGGCCCCGCCCACAGCTGCGGACTGACAGTCCTGCACTTCCATAGTTTCTGCCCTCGGCAAGTTGTGTTTGGTTGTACGCTGTCCTCCATTTTCTCCACACTTGAGCAGCTGTAATGTCAAGAATGTCTTGTAAGCAATCCCGGTGTTCTGTAGCCTGACTACGTCAGACTTCGTACTTCCACTCAATTTCAGTTCGCTTCTGTACTCAGTCTGATATAGCAAACCAGCTCCCAGATTATCTCCAGCTCCGCACCAGCCATCCAACCAACGAACAGAGAGCGGGCTGAGAGCCGTGACGTAGACGCTAAGCGCCGAATTTAAGATTGTAGTTTAGGTTAGTGAAATCTAAAACGACAGCGGACATGGAGACACGGGATGCTATTCTCTCTGTTGTGGAGAATATTCCCGGCATTTGCCAACTGAAGCCTGAGCAAGAGGAGTGTTTGGTTCACATTTTGAATGGAGGTGATGTTGTGGCCCTACTCCCGACAGGTTTTGGGAAAAGTTAAATTTATCAACTGTTACCGATCGTCAGCGAGAAATTGACGATGCACTAATTGTACCGTGGATGCGTAGATTTACTTCACATAATCTGCAAAAGTCGTTCACAGCCATCTTCACTCCGGTATTTCGCTTGATGGTTTTGTTTTCGCCGCATACCTGTGTTTACAGCGGAAGTTCGAGGTGGCTGAGCCGGCGCATATAACATACGTCATAACCAAACGTTATGTGATTGGCTTACGGGTACACCAATGATTTTAAACTTCAGACAAGCACCCCCCCCCCCCCCCCCCCCCCCCCACGAGAAAGTAAACACTTGGTCATAAGGTCAATTATGCCCTTCCAGACTCTGTCTACGAAGCAAAGCGAAGTTGCAGAGTTTGGTATTACCAGGCTAGATGTTCTGTGTTTGGATGTAAGACTGAACATAAGAGTCTTCAGTTCCTCCCAACATCTGAGCCACTGAGGACACAGTGGATTACTTTGATTTTTGAAGGTAATGCACCTCAAAATCATGTCGTTATAGTGCTTAGCTAACGTTTTAACCATATTTGTGTGCGTGTAGTTTTATTAAAGCGCATAGCGAATGTTATCAATGTATTTGTGTGTATGTGTGTTGCTCATCCGTCATTGCAAATGAGCTGTGAAAACTCTACATATGTATCAAATAACCATTCTGAGATGTCCTGGTTCATTCTCATAGCTGTTTCTTCTGCCAGAGTCTCTCTTCATCTGTGTCACACTCCAGTTTATACATGTATGGCTGAACACTGGTTCTCTCGCTTTCAGTCATGTTGTTTTTACTGGCTGTTTATCGCTGTAGGTATGCAAAGCAGAGATGTATATGCTACACCTTATTCTGAAGACGGGGCGGGACTATGCTGCTCATTTGCATTTAAAGTGATTGCATTTAAAGTGACACCAAAACAGCACTTTTTTTAGACCGGCCACAAAAATCTAATTTTCCACATGTAATTAGGGTTGCCAACCATCCTGTATTAGCAGGGACGTCCCGTATATTGGGCTTAATTTATGTGTCCCATTTCTTGACTGCTAACCGCTGACTGATACAACAGCCGCAGTGCTGATCACTTGAGATCACTGCCACCTGTCATCATCCAGTCACAGCCACCCTCAATCAGAAATCGTGAACATAACTGTTCGAGGAAGGCGCTGTGCAATCCTCTGCCGGCTGGTCGCTCCCGCCTCACAGCAAGCGGCCTTCGCACTAACACCAATTCCATCTTTTGACTTCAGTAAATCAGTTTTGGCAAATACAGACAATGTGATTATTTTTCATGAGTCCAACATCCAGCTGTTCAAGAAAGTGAATGATTTTGAAT
Organism: Schizothorax lantsangensis; assembly: GCA_027422415.1. Taxonomy (NCBI): domain Eukaryota; kingdom Metazoa; phylum Chordata; class Actinopteri; order Cypriniformes; family Cyprinidae; genus Schizothorax; species Schizothorax lantsangensis. The sequence goes on along the minus strand of JAPDDO010000482.1, from coordinate 89,783 downwards.
GTCTGACAGTAATGAGTGTTGAGTACTGCTGTAAGGTTAACCCTGCCTGGTTTAAAGGGCACCTATTATGCCCTTACAAGATGTAATATTGGCCTTGGGTGTCCCCAGAATGTTTCTGTGAAGTTTCAGCCCAAAATACCCCACAGATCATTTATTATAACAGCTGGAAAATGTCATTTTTGGGGTGTGTCTAAAAAAGAGCTGATTTGGAGTGTATGGCTTTAAATGCAAATGAGCTGCATATTCCCGCCCCATCTCCAGAAGAGGGCGTCGCATATACGTGTCTCTCTCGGCACTGCATTTCTGCAGCAATAAACACAGCCGGTAGAAGCAACGTAACAGAGCGAGAGAACCGGTGTTCAGTCGTACATATGGGAAGTCAAATGCACTGAAAGTGGGATGAAACAGCTCGCGGTCAGCGCGGATCAATGGAGCGAGCCGCGCGACCGCACTACCAAACGAATCTCGCGCTACTAACGGCGCGAAGTAATCTCACAAGCACTGCGCTGATCAGTTAAAAATACTTAATGTAGCCTACGCACACAAATGCGGTTGAAACGCTAAGCACTATAACGACATGACATTCACAAATGTGTCTGGAGTAATACACGTATTTAGGGAGATTTTGAGGCACATTACCTTGAAAAATTAAATTAATCCACAGCGTCCTCAGCAGCTCAGATGTTAGGAGAAAATGAAGACTCTTATGTTAAGTCTTACATCCAAACACAGAGCACCGCGATTGCTTGTGAGACATTGTGGATGTTACAGCTGCTCGAGAGCAGAGAAAATGAAGGACAGTGTAACCGCTGAGGGCAGAAACTATAGCAATGCATGGCTGTCAATCAACCCCTTGGCCCCACCCTCCGCAATGTGACATCACACTGCGAGAGAATCAAAACGGCAGGCCTAGTGAGACTGACTAGGTTTAAAGGGGATTAAAAAATGATGAGTGGATGGATTTTTATTATTGTGAGGTGGTTGTGTTCACAACACCATGTGAACTTGATCTAACTGTAATTGTCACTGACGTGAATGAGTAATTTATGATAGTATTTGTGTGAATGCATAAACACCTCTACAGCTTATGTTTTCTCCTGCGTCTTGAAAAAGTCTTACTGTTTACAAACTTAGTTAAAGAGTAATCCATCTATTCTGTGCCTTAATGCAATATAATACATTATATCTATTTCTATTCTGTTACATTTTTTGTGAAATTCCTATGTACTCGTGTACCCTATGTTTGCATTATGTCTACTTTCTGAAATGGAAGCTCCTGTCGCTAAGTCAAATTCCTTGTATGTGTAAACACTTGGCAATAAAGCTCTTTCTGACATCTGACTTCTGATTTAACTTCAATCATAAGGGCTTAGGACTTAAGATCCTAACTGAAACACTAAACAGATTATAATTTGTCTGTAATATGGTCACAGGACAATAGCCAAACTGCTAAAACTGTGCAGATCAGGGGTGTCCAAACTCGGTCCTGGAGGGCCACTGTCCTGCAGAGATTAGCTACAATTTGTCTCAACACACCTGCCTGGAAGTTTCTAGTATGCCTAGTAAGAGCTTGATTAGCTGGTTCAGGCCGTTTTCTTGGGGTTGGAGCTGAACTCTCTAGCAGTGGTCTTAGGAGCAGAACTGGACACCCCTGGTGTAGTCCATTCACAAATTTGTACTTAAAATAATGTGCATACTCAGGCCTTAAGGGTTTATGTCAATAAGATCTTGTATCATTTTGCTGTGGACAAAGGGATGCAATTGAGGTGAGGATCTATTTGCAAGCAGTTTATTAAGCGCTCAAGCGCACGCAAAAAAAAAACAAACTTGCCACAGCGCACTGGCAGATATAATTCTGAATGTGTCGGGGGAAAAACAGCAAGGAGACATTAACATTTTAATAATTTATTGATAAACTAGTGCTTTCTTTGTTTTCGGCCTAGAGATAAAGTCAGCGGCACGGACTCATCATCTCCACTGTAGTGGTGCGCCTGTATGCAGGTTTCATATGGATTACATAATCTGAGAATATTTGTTTTCCATTTGAATTGGTTCATTTGATAGTAGACATTTCACTCTCTATAGATATATTTTCCATGTCTGTAAGGCAAGTATACACGGAGTTCCGCGCTCAAGTTCACAGACCAAGACAGCAGAACGCGTGTCCTGTGTGCTTTCATTATTTTACAAAAGCGCTGAGTTTTGTTATTATTGTGAGTGCGCACAAATAAACGTAGAGTCTTTACAGATTCGACATATGCGTTACTCTTATCTGCCTGAGCAGAAATGAGGGAGTATTTTAAGAGCAAGTGAATGCACCGGTGCCACAGATACTTGAATAGTGCAGATTTTACTAGGTCAACATTAGATCGAAAGGCCATGTAAAGTTGCTGCTACATACATCTTTCAGATGAAAAGCCATATTTGAGGTCGATGAATGATAGGCGAGTGTTTGGATGTCCTGCCTGATGTACTGTATTACCACAGACCAGCCATCGATGATCTGTCCGTCACGGACTGCATGACTATATTTCATCTTAAAATTATTTCATCATATACAGTAAAAGAGTAAGAAAAGCTGCGTTAGACTATAGCTTGAGCTGCAAGGTTTTTTTGAATAGCAGCATATGTACAGCCAACTAACTAGAGTTCTCTAAACTGGGTCTGTATAAAAGGTGTTTTATTGTGTATGAACTGGTTTTGAGAAGATCTGGCGAGAGCGCGTCTGTAGATGGTGTCACATGGGGCGTGGAGTATCTTTGATGTGAGTGACGAAAGGCTGGAAGGACGGCGTTTTAGTCAGGACCACTTTCGTCAAAGTATATTTATTACAATTATTCTGCATACAGTTTGTGTTGGTGGTATGGTTCTGGTCAAAAGTCCACGCACCTGTCTATGCAGCCATGCTTGGACAGAGCAGGGAGAGCAGCAAGTCAAACCCCTCTGGGGTACAGTGTAGCATACATAATTACAATTCACAATTTACATGAGTTGTAGAAAATACAAATACATGGTTGAGAGTACTTGCAATGTAGTGAACTGTATACGGAAAGAAACAAAAGTCAGATTAGATTACTGGTTCAGTTGGGTGGAGTTGGCATTGGAGGAGGGAGTTTGATTTGTGAGCAGCGATGCGATAGAAGAGATACTGAAAGAATGGAATTAAATGGACCACTGTGATAAGTGTCAAGACTGGATTGGTACATGTCAGGAACAGCTGACTATCAGCTGATGTGAGCTTGACTGATGTGGCCTGCCTGAACTAACGTGATGCTTGATGTGTGGAAAGCCTTAATATGGAGATGGTCTGGGCGTGTTTTATGCAAATGACTAACCTAGTGCACGAGGAGGCTCATTTAGAACACTCCTGATTCACTAACATTAGGATGAGGTTAAGAAAAAAATAATGTGCCTACACAAGTTGTGAATTAGGCAGAAAGATTTCGTGAGAGGTTCACGAATAATCTACGCAATTATTAGTGAATGAGACCCATTGTGTTTTGAATAAAGAAAATACTGTAACACTGCAAAGCAGAGATGTTCTCTAAATCAGTGGTTCTCAACTAGTTTGGCCTTGGGACCCACTTTTTCCCCATGGTCATCAAGCCGCGACCCACTTTTTTATACACACACACAAACACATATATATGTGTATATATATATATATATATATATAGTTTGTTAATTTGTTAAAAAACAAAAACAAAGCAAATTTATTTCATAAAAATTAAGTTAAGACTGTTAAGAATATGACTAATACTGAATAAATAGTCTATATGTAAGGCTATTAAATAGCAGTCCTAACTAGTTTTTGTTAATACAGTTAAGTTGGTATGAGCCACCACATTCATTTAAACATATGCACATATATCACACGGTTGTGAACTACTTGATTGTTTGGCTAATCTTTGGATACCTCGTGAGAGGACTGCGTGGGAATGGAGAGCGGCTTCGTTATAGTCGTGACTTTCTTATGAAGTGCTGGGTTTCTGATTACGCTGTGTTGGATCAATCCCACGACTGGCCTTCGGAAATTTTAAAGACTGATCTTTCTCGCACCCACACAGAGAAGAACACCAGTCAGAAGGTGAGAAAAAGGGGAAAGAAGGGGGGACTGCGTCAGAGACCGCGTAAACAGCAACTACATCGTATTCCACTCCCTTCAATAATTCTAGCTAATGCCCAGTCTCTCCGGAATAAACTGGACGATTTACAAGCAAACGTTCGGTTTCTCTCGGATTATAGGAATGCTTGTGTTATTTCCTTGACTGAGACTTGGCTTAAAGAACATGATCTAGACTCTGATTTGGAAATAGAGGGCTTCAGTGTCCCGTTGAGATTGGACAGGGATGCCGCTGTGACTGGAAAAACTCTGGGTGGAGGTGTATGCATCTACGTTAACCAGCATTGGTGCAAGTCTGCGATTTTGCGGGAATCTGTATGCAGTCCCGATATTGAACTGTTGTCGATATCACTTCGCCCTTTTTACTTGCCGAGGGAGTTAACACAAATATTCATCTCTGTTGTATATATCCACCCAAAGGCTAATGTGAAAAATGCATCCGACATTCTATGTAAAACGGTGCATCGGTTGCAAAGTATTTCTCCTGACGCACCCAATATTGTGATGGGAGACTTTAATCACTGTAAAATGGAGAAATCACTTAGCCATTCTGATCAATATGTGTATTGTCCTACCAGATGTGGGAAATATTTGGATCTCTGTTATGGGTCTATTAAAGGGGCCTATAAGTCATTTCTGAGGGCCCCTTTGGGCCTGTCTGACCATCATGTAGTTTATTTGGCCCCTGGTTATAAACCTGTCCAGAAAAGGGAAAAAACTGAGAAAAGACTAGTTCCTGTGTGGTCGGAAGACTCAATTCAAGAGCTGAAGGGATGCTTTGAATGTACTGATTGGGAACTCTTTAAATCTGTATGTACTGATTTAGATGATCTCACAGAGACTGTGACTAATTATATTGTATTTTGTGAAGATCTGGTTATTAAAAAGAAACTTTGTATAGTATTTCCAAACAACAAACCATGGATTACTAAACATGTTAAAAATGCGGTTAATTTGAGAAATATTTATTATAAACAGGGTGATAGTATTCGGTACAGAGAGGCCCATAAATTGGTGAAAAATGAGGTGAGATTAGCCAAATTGCGGTATAAGGAAAAGGTAGAAACCATGTTTATAAGTGGGGAATCTCATTTATCTTGGGATGGAGTGAAGTCTATAATTGGAACTAAAAAGAAGACAAAAAGTATTACTCTAGGTGGGAAATCTGATCATGAATTAGCAGATGATTTTAATTTATTCTATACACGTTTTGATATTCATGATTTTACATCCGAATTGTCGAAGTATGGTGGGAATATTGTGACTTCGGACACCTCTGTTAAATTTCAAATCAGTGAAGCTGATGTACATAGCTGCTTTGGTCAGGTTAAAGTAAGGAAAAGTCCAGGCCCTGATCATATTAGTGGAAGATTGTTGAGGAATTGTGCAGAGCAGCTTTCAGGGATTTATTCATTTATTTTTAATAAATCAATGCAACTTTCTAAAGTTCCTTGTCTTTGGAAAGATTCCATAGTAGTGCCAATTGCGAAAAAAAGTAATCCTATTTCTCTTAACGATTATAGGCCTGTTGCACTCACTTCCCTGGTTATGAAATCTTTTGAAAAAATTGTTAGGAAGGGGATCTTAGCCTTAACACAGTCAGCACTTGATCCTATGCAGTTTGCGTACAGATCAGGTAGAGGAGTGGAAGATGCCACTTGTACCTTACTAAATATTATTTTAAAACATTTGGAAGGTAAAAATAATTATGTACATTTGCTTTTTATTGATTTTTCTTCTGCTTTTAATTGTGTTCAACCCCATATTCTGGCGAAGAAACTTGTTGAAAATTTTAATTTAGACTTAAATATTGTGTGTTGGTTGGTGGATTTTTTAACTAGTAGATCCCAAAGTGTACGTGTTAATGGGGTGTTTTCTAATGCATGGTTGTCTTCTACTGGTACCCCACAGGGTTGTGTTTTGTCCCCTCTCTTGTTTTCCTTATATACTGATGACTGTCGGAGTGTTTTTGAGGGGAGACACATTATTACATTTGCAGATGATTCTGTGATTGTGTCTCTCTCACTGGGTCAGACGGGAGTCATGGTCCAGTGGTAGATCATTTTATTCAATGGTGTGATGCCTCTTTTTTAAACATTAATGCTTCTAAAACAAAAGAGATGTTCATTGACTTCCATAAGAAGAATATTGTACCTGTGCTGCCTTAAGGGCATCAGGTAGAATTGGTCAAGGAGTACAAATACTTAGGCACTGTGTTTGATGATAAACTAAAATTTGAGGCAAGCACTGATATGATTAGAGTGAAAGTTCTTCAACGTATGTATTTTTTGAGGAAACTTCAAACTTTTTATGTGGATGTCTCTTTTATGAAGATGTTTTATACTTGTTTTGAATCTATTGTAAGCTTTTCTGTGATTTGTTGGTATGGCAATTTGAATGTAAAGAGTAGGGGAAAGTTGAATAGTATAGTTAAAATATGCAGTAAGATAGTGGGGACTGAGTTAAGGACTATTGCACAAATTTATGAACATAAGGTGACTAAGAAGGGCCAATTAGTCCTGTCTGATGTCACCCATCCATTGTGTGATGAATTTCAACTGCTTCCTTCTGGTCGGAGATTTAAACTCCCTTTGTGCAAATCAAACAGATATAGGAATTATTTTGTACCGGCAGCAATTGTGTTCTTAAATGATTTATTATAAATGTTTTTTTTGTGTGTGTGTGGCTGCTGCATGTTTACTGCTGTCTATATAAAGAATTGCCTTTCAAGGACAATAAAGTTAACCTACCTACCTAAATAACATGCTATTTTTGGGTTATGGAAACAACAGTTGTTGGTGAATATACAATACTAACATGAACTGTTAATGAAACGTGGAAACTGCTCCTGAATAGAATGAATATCATACCTTCATGCAAATCCTTCCCAGCTAACATACGCAGTACCAGTTATGTGATTTATCGGTACTGTACTTTGGTTTCATGCGTTGCATGTTCGTAGTTTCTGCGCTTTATTACTGAAGTGATATAAAGCATGGCGCCACATTCGCGCGTGCTATAGAAGAGTGCGCACGGTGTAACATCTGGCAGGACAGGATAATTAGTTTTTCTGAGGTGATGCTTTTATTTCATAACAAGTTACGAAAATAACGATAGAATAATGACACTGACATTAAACCTGTCAACATCTCATCTGACCGCAGATACTGAATCGGGACAGCAAGTTTTTCTCATTCACTCTTTACTTAAAGTGCATCTGACAGACGTGTCAACAGCTTTCATGCCCGTGTTTTAAAATAAAAGTCTCGCATCAGAAAAAAAACATTTAGAATTACGTTTTTTGTTGTTGATGTCGTTTCTTTGGCGACCCACTCAGAATGGTTTGGCGACCCACTTTTGGGTCGCGACCCACCAGTTGAGAAACACTGCTCTAAATGACAGTGCATGACTTAATTCACAATTGAGGCGGCTGGAGCTCCTGTACAAGGTTTTGCTGACAGTTTGAAGATCCACTGGAGTTACGAGGTTTAGTCACAAGCTCTTAGGGTATGTTTACATGACAATGGTGTACTAAAAACAGATGACGATGTTGTCAAAATGATCACAGATCTGCGAAAATTACTAAAAAGGCTGTATTATGCATGCCAGGCCAGGGGCTTATACCATGATGGTGGCTCAACAAACTCAGGGTTACAGGATTAGTTTTAAGCTGACAAAACCAAACCAATCCAATCCGGCTTTGTTGGTACCATGATGCTGATCATTAACTTTCTCTGTCAACTTAGGCTTTGATCCTGAGTTAATGAAGCACGTGCATATGAAAGTGTGACATCAGTAGTGAACAGCCAATCACATACCTTGAAACTGTGATTCACTTCTCGCGAGAGACTCTATTCACTCCCAAAGATTAAAAGATTGAAAAATATGAAGAATTTAAGCACACTGACACAGCAAGATGAAACAATCTATCCATGAAAGAGGACAACTTAAAAAGAAAACATCTTGCCTTATTAGTGCAAGTGAAACTTGTGAAGTTAGTTTATATAGTTGATAATAAGTATAGGTATATAAATACTAAAAAATCTAAGCTCATATGTAGCCATGTTTAAAGCTATTGATTGTAGAGCTTTTTTATATTGCATATTATCTTTCTATATTTATATTAATTTAAAATAAAGGTTTAACAATTATTAAACTATACTGGCTTGTGTAATGGGTTAATGATATCATAATGACGATTTTATCTTTAAAAATGTTTTATTACGTAGTACGTAATAATTTGAAGCAAGAGAAACTGGGGAGTGACTTTACTGCATCAGAGATGTGTCAATTTGCTCGAAGCTGATTGGTCAAATAAGATCTCTAAACCAGAACATAACCTGTCCTGGAGCAGGTTCGTCGTGCAGTGTGAGTTGCTGTGGCTATGAACACCGCTAGAAGCCAAACCACTTACATGGTGGCTAAAACCCAAAGTTGACGCAAACTAAACTGAAACCTACCTGGCTAGCCAGCTAATCTGGCTTCATGGTGCAAGGCCCTGTAGTTGTCAGTTTGTCAAGAAACACCCTGTGAAAACGTGATACACATATGTGAGTTTTTCCTTACTGTGATGTTATTTCCTTTTCAAATGGTGTGGGGGCATAAATAAATACATTTACAGTGCACAAAATTCTAACCTTTCATTGAAGTAAAACAATTGAAAGATGAATATAGTTGATGCAGTACCAGCAGAATTTGTGAGGCTTTTGCAGGGCTTCAGTGAACACATTTTTTAGATGTTTGATTCACTGCCCTGCAACATTTCGATATAAGTACTTCTGGAATAACCATTCTGAGAATATCAACTGGAAATTGATTTGGACCTATAATAATTACAAATACTGTGTTAAATTTTTTTGGATTGATGTTGAATGTTTATTTACTATGCTGAGTGGATTTAAAATTCATATAAGGAAATGTTATATTTTATTTTGATAGAAAAGATATGGATAAGCAGTACCGCCGCTCCCTATATGCAGAGTACGCAGTTTGCGTAGGGCACCAACTCCCAGGGGGGCACCATCCCAGTTGCTCAAAAAAACAACAACACTTGAACATTCCTGCATCCGCGACCGCAACCGCTCACACCTCATATTTGCGGCTGAATGCAAATTATCATAATTGATAGACAACTATGCCCGTGAAAAGACATCAGCAATCTGGCGCCGAGAAAAGAAAAGAAAACGAAGCCCGTGCATCACTTCATAATCCTGTGAAACTTTTTTGGCTGTTGACGTTAATAACGTGTTTTAATGTCGGTAATAATCTAACCCCCAACAATGCATATAATATTCTCTCTGACTTTCTATGTTCCCTTATGAAAATTAGCCATGGTTTTAACACAAATAAAACCAAAAATTGTAGCCATGGTAACAGCAAATTAACCATGGTTTTGATACTTCAAATAATAATTTACAAAGAAGCATTAAGATAATAATTTTTGTGGTTATAAAAACAGACCTAAGCCAACAATAGCCTTTAAAATGACTTAAAATGCATAATATAAAAACAATGAGGCAATAATGATTGGTTAATTAATAATTATATGATTTCATCAAATAACACTGTTAAAATACATAATGTAGGCTAATACAAAATAAACAATTTATGTACATTACATGTTATTACAAATACCTGTAAAGGGAGCCAAAGGTCTGGTAATTGCTGCTGTTACACTTACAGGACGATCATATCCTTGTTTAATAGACTATTGACCAAACATTTAATTCATATATCCACTTAATCTTTAATTTTTGCCACCTTTTTGCTATAGATGCTACAGCCTCTATAATTTCTTCAACAACAACAACAACAACACATGTGGACATCACATCCCTTACAAAAATTAACCATGGTTTTATCGTATAAAACTGCTTAATTTTCTTTTGCGTGATTTCTGAATGCTTGAGACTATAAAATAATCAGACAACTGTATTAATAAAGTCATAGCCATAGGTAACTGAGCTACAGTTGTACTTTGTAAATAATACAATTAATTTATTTACTTTTAATATTTTATTAAAGTTCTATTTTGACCCCTGTAGTAGGTTATTTATTTATTTTTATTTTTTATTTTTTACTTCCATAATATTTGAGGAAGGGGGCACAACAATGCAATCCTGCTTAGGGCACTCATTTGGCCACCCTGTGGTAAAGCGTAATATTTTCATGCTAAATCTTCTAATATTTTTAGGTAAGTTTTAAACATACTAATGTAAATATCTCCCACTACAAGGTTGACTTAAGGATTTATTTTGAAACTTTACAAGGACTTTTAAGAACCTGATACACTCAAAAAACTAAACTCGTCCTTTCTATTGATTATGAATACCCTTGTTGTTATTGTAGGCCTATTTTTCTTATTTTTTTTCTTTCTTCCTTTTTACTGCAAACAATGTGAATGTCCTATTTATAATGTTTCATTACAGTATGAATGTTAAATGCTCAGCATATGCAAAAAAAAAGAGTCAGAGTTTTGTGTTTTTCTCTAAAGCCGGCAGCGCATATAGTCTAGATTTATGCTTTCATTTTGAATGGAAATCTTATATAGTTAGTCAATCTAAAACGGTGAGTGTGCATTAACAGCTGTCAACCATGTCGGTATGCAAATGAGCGGTCTAAACTTATTTACATAGCACACATCTCATAGCACAGTGAGAATGACGTGATATCTTCCTTTGATCTCGTAGTATCTGTTCTTCTTCGAGAGGTCAGAGCTGTCCGTCTTGACTGTGTTTATTTCACTCCTCCCCTCACTGCAGCCGCCTGCTCTCACCTACATCTCAGGCGAGGCGCATCTCAAACAAGCCTGCTTATGTGAGGTGCAAGTGCATTTTCCTGACGTAATCTGCACACGCGGCACACTTCTGAAACCTGAATGACAAACACGACACACTTCGGTCTTCAGAGTATGAATCTCATCACAGTGAGCCCATGAAGATGAAAACAAGCAAAAACATGAAAACTCAATATAGTCTATTTGTATAATTGTTTACAATATATACAACCCCAAATCAGAAAAAGTTGGGACAGTATGGAAAATGCAAATAAAAAAAGAAAGTAGTGATTTCTAAATTTACTTTGACTTGTATTTCATTGCAGACAATATGAACACAAAATATTTCATGTTTTGTCTGGTCCACTTCATGTCATTTGTAAATATACATCCTTTCCTGTCATTCAGACCTGCAACACATTCCAAAAAAAGTTGGGACAGGAGCAATTTAGGGCTAGTAATGAGGTAAATTGGTTAAATAATGATGTGTTTTGAAACAGTTGATGTCAACAGGTGATTGTAATTATGATTTGGTACAAAAGCAGCATCCAAGAAAGGTCTAGTCCTTTAGGAGCAAAGATGGGCCAAGGATCGCCAGTTTGCCAACAAATACGTGAGAAAATGATTGAAATGTTTAAAAACAATGTTCCTCAAAGAAAGATAGGAAGAGATTTGGATATTTCACCTTCAACAGTGCATAACATAATTAAAAGATTCAAGGAATCTGGAGGAATTTCAGTGCGTAAAGGACAAGGGCGCAAGCCTAAGCTGAACAACCGTGATCTCCGATCCCTCAGGCGGCACTGCATCAAGAATCGTCATTCATCTATAAGCGATATCACCACATGGGCTCGGGACTATTTTGGCAAACCTTTGTCACGTACCACAATACGTATTTACATCTACAAATGCCAGTTAAAACTGTACTGTGCCAAAAGGAAGCCCTATGTTAACAGTGTCCAGAAGCGCCGTCGACTTCTCTGGGCTCGGAGGCATCTGGGATGGACCATCACACAGTGGAAACGTGTACTGTGGTCAGAAGAATCAGTATTTTCCCTTTACAGCGGGGAATGAGACAGGGGTGTCCACTTTCCCCCTTATTGTTTTGTCTATCTCTCGAACAGTATCAATTAAGATTCATGACCATAATCATTGTATTTCATTATACACTGATGATATTATTCTATATTTAGACCACTTTGATGTTTCAGTCTCTAGTGTAATTAAGCAATTTGATAATTTTAGTAGCCTATCAGGATATAAAATAAATTAGAGCAAATCTGCTTTAATGCCAATTAACAATGTTAAGGTTAATTTTTCTATTCCCTCATTTATCCCTATTAAGGAATCTTTCATCTATTTGGGCATTACCATATATAAAAACATTCATAAGATTGCCAGAGACAATTTTAATAACATTTTCGTTAAGGTCAAAAATGACATTCAAAGATGGAAGAATCTTAAAGTCTCTCTCCAAGGAAGAATCTCCACTGTTAAGATGAATTTGTTACCTCGATTTAATTTTTTTTTTCTCTATGCTACCACTTTCTCCCCCTCCAGGTTACTTTAAGGAGATCAACTCCATAATTTCTAAGTTTATCTGGAATGATAAATGTCCCAGAATTAAACTTACCACATTACAACATCCTAATAGCGCAGGAGGACTGGCTGTACCAAATTTTGAATTATATTATTGTTCGTTCCAGCTTAAGGCCCTTCATAATTGGGTTGATCCTCAATCTACAGTTTCATGGAGGGTGATTGAAGCTGACAAGGTTAAACCAAATAGACTTCAAGATATTTTATTTACTGGCACAGGAAAAAAAGGGGATAATTATAAATTTGGTCCGGTTGTGGCTAACTCTATTAAAATCTGGAAAACGGTTGAACGTCGGATAGGAGGACCCTTCAAATTCTGTAACAGTACACCTTTATGGCACAATTTTAACTTTGTATGTGGAAATCGTCCATTTGTCCAACCCTCTTGGTCCTCTTTAGGTGTGAACACGTGCGGTGATATGTATGATAACCAGGGCCTCTGTTCATTTCAGGCATTGAGAGCCAAATTTTGTCTACCAGCATCTGCATATTTAGTTTTTCTTCAATTACGTTCTGCTCTCAAAGCGTATGGCGTTCCTTGGTCTTCTTCCATTTCCTCTCATCCTATGCGGGACTGGATTGCGCCATCTGCTGGTCGGCCATCTGTTTCCTTAATATATAATAAAATTATTGATTGTATTACAAAACCTCTTTCTATTAAAACTATTTGGAATAGGGAATTATCTGATCATAATTTATCTGTCGACTGGGAGAGAGTGTGGTCTAATCTCAGTTTAACATCTAAAAATCTGGCTCATCGTCTTATTCACTTCAAGGTCATTCACAGAGCATACATAACTCCTTACAAAAGATTTAAAATGAAACTGCAGTCAAATTTGAACTGCCATATATGTAACACTACATCATCAGGCACTTTTCTGCATATGTTTTGGGAATGTCCTGTCGTCATCAGTCTATGGACACATGTAAACCTGGTTTTGTCATCATTACTGAGAATTGATTGGTCTGTTAACCCAAGTTTATGTCTTCTTAATGATGATTCTGGTCTCTGTATTAGTTCAATGCAAAAGAGAATGTTGTTTGCTGGTTTTACAGCTGTGAAGAAGACAATAATTCAGAACTGGTTTACACCACACATGTGTAGAGAGGCATATTGGATCCGTAGCCTCCTGCAAATTGTCTCATGTGAGTGTACAACGGCGCGAGTCGGTGGGGCCAGGCCTTCAACCATTGAGGCTTGGCAGTGTTTTTTACTGAATGTACGTGATTATTTAAAGGAGTGACTTTTGTGTTCTTGTTGTCCTTCCCTCTCTCCCTCCCTTTTGATTGAACTTTTAGATGTTGAGTATGTGTCTGCTGTTTTGTTTTGTTTTATTTTGGATATTATGTTGTGTTGTTTGTAAAAAAAATGAAAATAAAAAATTGTTGATAACAAAAAAAGAAGAATCAGTATTTCAGGTATTTTTTGGGAGGAATGGACGCCGTGTGCTCCTGACCAAAGAAGAAAAGGATCATCCAGACTGTTACCAGCAACAAGTCCAAAAGCCAGGGTCTGTCATGATATGGGGTTGTGTCAGTGCCCTTGGCAAAGGTAACTTGCACTTCTGTGATGGCACCATTAATGCTGAAAAGTACATAGAGATTTTGGAGCACAATATGCTGCCTTCAAGAAGATATCTTTTCCAGGGACGTCCATGCATATTTCAACAAGACAATGCAAAACCACATTCTGCACACATTACAAAGTCCTGGCTGCGGAGGAAGAGGGTACGGGTACTTGACTGGCCTGCCTGCAGTCCCGACCTGTCTCCAATAGAGAATGTGTGGCGCATTTTGAAGCGCAAAATGCGACAACGAAGACCCCGTACTGTTGCCCACCTTAAGACTTGTTTGCAGGAAGAATGGGACAAAATTACATCTGAAACACTTCATCACTTGGTGTCTTCAGTCCCTAAACGTCTTTTAAGTGTTGTGAAAAGGAATGGGAACATTACAAATTGGTAAATGCTTTACTGTCCCAACTTTTTTTGGAATGTGTTGCAGGTCTGAATGACAGGAAAGGATGTATATTTACAAATGACATGAAGTTGACCAGACAAAACATGAAATATTTTGTGTTCATATTGTCTGCAATGAAATACAAGTCAAAGTAAATTTAGAAATCACTACTTTCTTTTTTTTATTTGCGTTTTCCATACTGTCCCAACTTTTTCTGATTTGGGGTTGTAACATAAATGCATAAAACACATTGTTTCAAGAAATATAATCTCACCAGGGTTGCGTTCCAGTCCGTTTTTTATGCCCTTCACTCGCAAACTTCCCTCCATCTCATTTACTCGTATGTTTACTTGGTTGATTACGTTGCATGAGTGCCCACTACTGTCAGAAGAACCCTTGCATTGGGCTGAACTGGAACGTCCTAAGCCCCTGGGTAGGGTTGCACCAGCCATTCGTAAATTCTTACTTAAATTAGAACGTTAAGTCCACACTAGAGGCTTAGTAACTACCAGCTAGTTTGTAACTAAATCTATACATTATTTGGTTGCACCAGTTGTTCGTAAGGCAGGACGTAGCTATTAGTTCGTAAGCTCTCTGTAAAGTAATGCATATTTGCATAATATGACATTTACCCTAAATCATCAAATAGAAACCTTCAAATACACGAGCAGAACTTGATTAAATGCTATGAATTTTAATTTATCCTTCATTCTAACTTATTTTGCCTTGCGTATACTAACGGTAAAAACATGTTTTCCATTAAAAACGATACATTAATAACATTAGTCTAAATGTAAGCTATTTTATATGTAAATAACCTTCAGAAACTGTAATTGAAATAAATAAGGATCAATAAATACTGAAAGAAAAAAAAACATAAGAAATGGGATTTGTTTATTATTTATGTTCCCCTTACTAGTGCTCTTTTTTTTTTTACCTGCTGGGACAGGTATGATTTTTTCCCCCCACAAAAGCAATATCAGCTTGTTTTAATGTTAAAGTCATGCACATAGTAGTGCAATAACCATTTCAAGCATTTTGTATGTTTTATACACAGCAAAACAGCATGTATTTGACTGAAAATCCAGAATCATCAAGCTAACTGTAAAGATAGCACTGTGAATGATGAGATAGTTGTCAACAAATGGGATGCTACATTTTATTCATAATTAAATATCTTAAATATCTACGATTTTGGCTTTAATAAGATTTTCCCAGGAAACCTGGTGTCCTCCACGATTCATATTCTTTCCAACAGCAAAGCACTTGAATGCACGCTTGTAATCAGGACTTCAGGGGGCTCATTTATAAAGCGTGCATAAGCTCAGATTTGATCTTAGAGTGTGTGTACGCTTAAATCCACGCCAGCGCTCATATTTATAAAGACGGTCTTTGAAGTGGAAAAGTGCTTAGCGTCACATCAGGTTCTGAGCAGACGTACGCACTTTTTATAATACTAAATATTAGTATTGTAATTTTACTTTGAACTATTTGCCAATAGTATTTTTATTTAAAAAATATGTATGCATTCACTCTTAATTGGTAATTGCCTAATTTGCACTCTGACTCTATATAAAGTTGAATATTGTGGGTCACTGGATATTATGTTACTCTTTGCTGTTTCTGTAAACAGTAAAACCCTGTCTTGATTTGATGGTTATTTTAATCATTTTTACCTTGGAGAGCACTCTTAGACCACTGAGGCCTAAAAAATAACTTTTTTGGTCATTCGAACATCAAACTGATCGGTGCATAATGGAGTGCAGTAGAGCAGCATGAAGAATATCAAATATTGAGGTGACATACAGCTTTATTTTATTTAATTTTTTAAGTTCTTCAAAGCTCATCATGATATTGCTGTCATAGCAACAGGTCCATTAGATCAAACCTGCTCAGCAGTGGCTTATTTCATGGCTTATTTCATGTCAACAGGATTAGATTGTATCATTTATACAACAGTTTGTTCTGGCTCTTGAATCTGATTGGCTGAGAGCCTTTTCCAGCAGTGCACTATTCCAGTAGTATCAGTGGCCGGTTGCATAAACTGCTTAGAAATAGGTCTTAAAAAGTTAGTCATCTCATTTATTTTCTTCAAGATTTGTCATAACTATTTAAAGTCAGTTACAAAAAGGTAGATTGGTCTGTTTTGAATTTGAAAAGTAATACTGATTACTCTTGCTAAGTGCTTGTTGGTCAAACATACATAGTGGCTATGTATGTGTAACTGGCCCCAGAACTCTAACCACTTCACTGTTTGTATCACTCCACTTGTTGCCAGATCTATAATAGCAGCATTTGTCTCAGTGAGTGTCAATGGTGGAAGAGCGAACCCACTATAATTTTACAATATTATTACTGTTATTGTGTCACGGAATGTAGTTTTAAGAGTTTTTATGTGAGAATGTAGTTGTTTAGACCAGATGTTTTCAAACCTGTCCTGGAGGCTCCCCCTGACCTGTACATTTTGTATGTCTCCCTTATCAGACACACCCAATAAAGGTCTTTCAGTTTCTACTAATGAGCTGAATCAGGTGTAAATTTGCATTTGCATTTATTTATTTAGCAGACGCTTTTATCCAAAGCGATTTACAATTGAGGAATACAACAAGCGATTCATTCTAATTTGCAATCACTAATATTGCCCATTCATAACAAAAAACATGATGTTCATAGACACACACAGATCTGAATTGATCGAACAGAACAGGGGTCCGTTCTTCGTATGTCGCTAACTCGGTTAGCTGGATTTGATTGTTGACGATTTCACTTGATCTTGGATCATTTGGTTCTTTGAAGCTCATCCCGGAGACGAAGTTGCTGTCATAGCAACAGGTCCGTAAGATTAAACCTGCTCGGGAGCAGCTTATTTCATGTAAACAGGATTAGATTCAGGCCCGGCTCCACGGGGGGGGCAGGGTGGGCCTGGCCCACCCAATCAGAAGCTTGGCCCACCCTGGCCCCACACATAACAGCCAATCACAAAATTGTTGTGATATTCAATTGAGATTCATATATTTTTTATTTTTCGTTTTCTTACCGCCCACACCCACATACGTGCTAATACTGTATTTTCGCGCATCAGGGAGCCGCTATCAATATGCGCGGAATTGAAATCCTTTTGAATGAGCGCTCGCGCCTTTCACTTTCGATTTGGCGATCATGCGTACAGTGCTCTGTGTAAAGGGAGAACATCTTACAAGATCAGATATTTGTCAATGAGCTAAGAATCTATTGATGCATGGTCTTGTCAGTCTCAGTGGTGTAGTGCAGGGTATATTCAGGTATACGGCGTATCAGTCAGCTTTGCGTATACCCACTTCTAAATACCCTCTGATGCGCATTCAGTAGTGTCTCGCATTAGCCAAAATCATGACAGTCCACCACATGAGTTGCTAATCAAATCGTCTGTGAATAAATGCAAATATTCCCTAAAAACACCCAGTAAAGGAGCGCCGGCTTCCCTTTAAATATGATTGATGATTGCACCCGCGCCTGCTTTGTCCTGAGAGTGACAGAGATGCTGCCTCTTCAACTACAACTTCGAATGAGGACCTCAGCCAAAGTGAGCACTCTTTAATAACAGGGCCTAAATTAAATTTCACTGAAATGCTTGTATTGAAATATTTTTCATTCTACCATAAAACTATTCTGGATGTTAAGCTTTGTGAATAAGGAGGGCCACTGGTAGGAAGCCTCTGAGTGTTTATGAAGCATAACAGTGACTGTAAAATATGTATTTTAGGTATGGAAATGAGTTTTGATATTTGGGACTACTTTGTGCTGCTTTTCACTGGTTATTGGGCTAGTTTTGTCACCTGGCAACCCTGTTGTAGAGTAGATGCTTTCCGTTTAGAATTGTAGTGTACCTTTTCCAACTGAACTAAATTATTTTTATATTTATAAAAATATAGACCCCCCCCCCAACTCATAACCCGGCCCACCTGGAATATCACTTGGCCCACCCTTCATCTCGTATCTGGAGCCGGGCCTGATTAGATTGCATCTTTTTAAGCAGAATTGATTCTTAAAATAGGTCCCAGCCACCGCTACTTTATTACAAGAGTAACCTACTGATCCACGGACAATAATTTAAAATAAAAATAATTTAAAAATAAGATAACAATGTTGTGTAGTCTATAATACTATAGACACAGCCAGTTTTACTCATTGAAAGATTTATTCATGATAAAATAATTACTTCATAATTGTATTGGAGTCTTACACACATGCTATACAGATAATCTGAGCCGTGCATTAATTTGAGTGGCGACAGACAGATATTATGGGGGGGGGCTTGATATAGTGCAGGAGATGCAGATAACTTGATCTCTAAGAAACTTTAATTAAAGCTGTCACATAACAAATCTGTTAAAAGGTAAAGTTAAATGAATTGCTAATTACAACATTGAAATAAAAATGTAAATCCTGTACAAATAATAGAAGTCATGAATATAAATAATTGGGAATCATGTAAAAACATTACAAATAAATTAAAAACAGTGCACATTTCATTTATCTATTTACATCTCATTTATCTATTTATATCTATATACATTTATGTAGTTTTGTTCGCTTGGCTTTTTCCTTATAAAAGTCCAGAAATGTGTCAACTCTTTCATCAGGTGTCTTTTTTTAATGATATGATGTCATTACATTACGTTGCGCACGTCCTGATTTTGCTGAGATAGATGTGTTCCTAGGTCAACATATTTTGTTGACCCTGGAACAACATTTTAATCCAAAAATTTAGTCTTGACCATATCCCTACACCTAAACCTATCCTTAACCATGAGTAATGAAACTTAATAAAAATGAAATGAAAGTTTTTGAGAGACTGATTCTCAGATCCATTCAGCCCCTTGTCAAACCCTTCCTTAATCCGTTATAGTTTGTCTACCAGTCTCAACTTGGAGTGGATGATGCTATTGTCCACCTGCTCCATCGAACCTATACTCACTTAGAGAAACAGAGGAGCTCTGTGAGGTTTACTTCTCTAGTGCCTTTAACACCATCAGGCCCATTTTATTGGAGGAGAAGTTGAAGAACATGCTGGTGTACGCTCCCTGGTCTCTTGGATTATGGACTACCTTACTGGCCGTCCTCAATACGTCCGTGTACAGAATGGAGTGTCCGATACTGTGATCTGCAGCACTGCTGTTCCTCAGGGGACAGTTCTTTCTCCCTTCCTCTTCACCCTGTATACATCTGATTTTACTTACAACTCTGAATTCTGCCATCTCCAGAAGTTCTCTGATGACTCTGTGGTTGTTGGATGTATTCAGGGTGGTGATACCTCAGAGTATCAGACGGTAGTGGACAACTTTGTTACCTGGTGTGAGCTAAACCACCTACAGCTCAATGTCAGCAAAACAAAAGAACTTGTAGTGGACTTTAGGAAATCTCCTCTGTCTGTCCATGGTGAAGAAGTGGAGATTATTGCAGATTACAAATATCTCGGAGTCCATATAAACAACAAACTGGACTGGACATTAAATTCAACTGCACTTTTCAAGAAAGGTCAGACCAGGCTGTATTTTCTGAGGAGGCTCAAGTCTTTTAACATCTGCAACACTTTGCTGCAGATGTTCTATGAGTCTGTGGTGTCTAGTGTCCTTTTCTATGCAGTGGTCTGTTGGGGAAGTAGTATGAAGGTGGCAGACAGAAATAAACTGGACAAATTAATTAGGAGGGCAGGCTCTGTACTTGGCATGGAGCTGGACCCTGTTCACGTTGTGGCTGAGAGACGGATACTGTCAAAATTCTACTCAATCCTGGACAATCCCTCTCACCCACTACATAATGTGCTGGCCGACCAGAGGAGCACATTCAGTCAGAGAATGATCACTGCCAAGTGTTCCACGGAGCGCTTTAGAAGATCCTTCATCCCTGTGGCCATCAGGCTGTACAACTCCTCTTTATAAGTGCTGGGTTATTCTTGGGTAATGCATGTGCAATACATGTTTATATCATGTGCAATAAGGGACTTTTCTTGTGCAATGCAAATTATTATTATTGTTGCTGCTTATTTATTGTTAGTGCTGAGATTGGTGTGCAGTACGTACTGTATAACTGCTGTGCTTGATTGCCGTTACCATGCTGGACTTATTGTGATCAGCATTTGTCGTTCCATTGCGCCTCAGTTAATTTCATATTTGATATGAATTGTCATTTTTATTGGTGGTTTTTATATTATTGTTGTGTGCTTTGTTGTTATATAATTTGTTGCTATAGGTAGGCTATATAATTATTCATTTATTTATATTATTACTACTATTAATTATTTATTCATTCTTTCTTTTCTTGAGAGCAATTGTAATATGGCAAGCAATTTCCCTCTGGGATTAATAAAGTTTTTTGAATCTTGAATCCCTAAAATCAGAGGAAATGATAGATGAATGATACTGATGCACAAGCACCAAACAATGATTGTAAGCCTAAACTTCACAAAAACTATCAACTGGTTCTTCAAATCTGATTGGTTAATCACAATGTTGTTCCAGGGTCAACAAAGATGTTGATCCAGGAACATGTCGCACTTGGTAAAATCAGGTTCTGTATTACGTTGCTGTCTTGCCGCCAGCCAATCGCTGCGTTGCTGATCGTGGTTTCGAGTATCGATACATCTGCCCTTTCGGGGAACACAAGAACGTGCAGTAATCTCAGACAACTTAATCCAGATATTTTCATCTAATACGCAAATTCATTTGAAGAACCAAATTAGCCAGAGATCAGTTATCAGGATTAGAAGATCTGGCATATTTCAATTCATCTCAGATGTATTAAGCGAGGTACGAAGAACCGACCCCTTGACTGAGTATAAAATCATATCAGTGTTTACAGTCTCAGCTCACTGAACATGACAAACACACAATATACATTAACATTCATGCTTACTAACAATGATCCAATAATGGAGATCTGGCGCCTCCTGCCGGACAAACATCCATTACAGAGTCAGAAACAGATCAGACGCTGGTGTTATTATTATCAGACATGAGCCGCAGTGAAACCAGTGTCACATTGTTGCTCTGTCTATGCCTGATTTACCTCACAGGAATCACTGGCTCTGATCGCTCCCTACATAGACAGATGCTTTCTGCAATGCTGACTATACAGACAGATCACTGGGTTTTAGAGCAGAAGATCTGAGAAACTACATCAGAGATCACGCTAAAGCCATGTTAAACATCCTTCTCAACCATACCTCATTTCATGATATTTAAGAATAGTAATGGTTTAAAACACATCTTTAGAACAGCTTTTCTTTTTATTACAGCAGCTGCATTATATTTACACAGAACCATTATCAGTAAATGAGTGAAATACCGTCTTGTCCCGATGAATTAAAAACTAAATTCCTTCACAGTGAAACATGAATAAGTACATTAAAACTGTGTATGAGCTGAATCAATGAGACTTAAAGGATAAGACTCTTATTCCTCGGGTGGGATCATGTAGAGCTCTTTGAAGCTTCACTGAAACTGTAATTTGGATCTTCAAATCATTGGCCACCACAGAAGTCCACTATATATATCATTTCTTTGTGACTGAAGAAAGACAGACATGAACATCTTGGATGACATGGGGTGAGTAAATTATCAGGAACTGTTTATTCTGGAGATCAGCAGGATTCTTCTGATTCTTTGAGAGCTTGAAGACTGAAAATCTGAATCTGAGCAGTTAAACGGCTCCACGTCCAGATGATGATTAGGATCATCCCATCACTTTTCATATTTCCTCAAGCTCAGAACGTCACTGTGGTGTTTGACATGAAGGGAGCTTCACTTGGACGCCAGATTCGGGATCCCTGAGAGAATCAGATTCACAGAGTCTCTAATGAAGCTTCAATGTTGATGTGAATCAGTCAAACTCAGTTCACATCTTTCTTACTCTCACTTTGACTTTCACTCACCTGTTTCATCATCATTCATCATTGCGTCGAAAGACATTCGGAAAGCATCTGACAACAAATTGAAACTGATTATTAAACACTATAACATTCAGTATTTCTACTTATTCAGAGAGATTTATAATGTTATAAATTAAAATGTAGTGAGTCTTTCTGACGAATTAAACACTCAGGTCTCACCTGAGTTTCTTTTTCCGCCACAAGAAATAGATCAATATGATGAGAAAGACAACAATAAAAACAGCAAAAATCCACAGCGACTGATCTATACAAGAGGTGAAATATACAGTCAGCTGATCAATAACAACGATTGAACAATATTAGAAACCAAAACCACAGAGGTTTGTGTTTCATATATATGACACACACAACCAGTCAAAAGTTTTTAAAGACAACTCTTCTGCTCATCAAACCTACATTTATTTGATCCAAATTACAGCAAAAGCAGTAATATTGTGAAATATTTTTACTATTTAAAATAACTGCTTTCTATTTGAATATCTGTTAAACTGTAATTTATTTCTGGGATCAAAGCTGAATTTTGTGTCACATGATCCTTCAGAAATGATTCTAATATGCTGCTTTGCTTCTCAAGAAACATTTCTGATTATTATTATTATTATTATCAACATTATCATCAACATTTAAAACAGCTGAGAACTTTTTTTTTCAGGATTATTTGATGAATGGCAAGATCCAAAGATCAGCATTTATCTGAAATAAAAAGCTTTTGTAACATTATACACTACACTGTAACAAATTTCTGTAGTTTTCACAGCATTATTACTGTAAAATGAACAAATCCATACTGTAGAATGTCTACAGTATGTTGCTGTAAATATGCAGTGCATCATAGGTAAAATTACAATAGCGGGAATTAAAAACTACATAAAATTATAAATTATATTTTCCCGTGAACCTTAGTACAGTCATTTTGAGCGGGATTTTTTTATTCTCAGCTGGATTAACTGACCTGCATTATACAATATAGATGGAAAATAAAACTGGTGCTAAATTAGTACCTTGTGGGACACATTTTGGCATTTTTAATTCAGTTGAAATTAAATTTTCAACTGAGACACACTGATTTCTTTCTGATTATTTTTGACCCAGAGCTGAAATTTGATAAGCAGAGTAATTGTGTGGTTAAGAGTTGCTTCTTCCAGATTAGGTCTATTGCTCGATTAAAGCCTACACTGCCGAGGAAAGATTTAGAGAAGGTTATTAATGCCTTCGTTCTGTCTCGCCTTGACTATTGCAATGTTTTGTACATGGGGTCCTGTCAGACCACTATATCACATTGGCAATTAGTGCAGAATGGGGTGGCTTGGTTGCTGGTGGGTGCTAGGAAAAGTCATCATATTTCTCCTATTTTGGCTTCTTTTAAGTGGCTACCAGTGGACTCCAGGATAAAATATAAAATTCTGCTATGTGTTTTTAAAGCAGAGCATGGTACGGCTCCTGCTTATGTGTCAGAGCTCATTGCTCTTCACCAAGCACATAGGTTTTTAAGATCAAGTAATAAGTCATTGCGGATATTTTTAAAGCGCGTGTTAAAAGTTACTTTCTGTTTTCAGCCTTTGAGAGGTTGGGCTAGTATTCAACGTGTTACTTGGTTGTGCATTGTTTTTATGTGTTTTGTGTGTTCTATGCCAGTGTTTCCCAACCGGGGTGCCGTCTGTCGAGAGCAGGGGTGCCGTGTAAAAAAGCCTTTAAGATTTTTAAATTGCTAAGATGTTCAAAAAAGCTTCTATTGTATAATATCAATTTCTGATGTCGTCAATAATTAGAGATGCACGAAATTCCGGCTGCCAAAAATGTTCGTTTCAGCCAAGTACTCCTGATTCTGAAGCTGAGAGAGAGATAAAGGTGTGGCTGTGGAGGTCAAGAGACCGAGCGGGTGGATGAAAGCAGAACTACCACCATCTGCTGACTATTAAGGGACCACGGGGGAAGAGTGAGCTTCGCCAAAGAATACTTTAGCACATCCAAAACATATTTTCAGTAGAGGTCAAAGTAATAATTTGGTATTTTTAATTTAATGTTAATTTGTATTATTTGTATATTTGTATAGATAATTTGTAGTCTGTTTCAGATTGTTAAATTAGCTGTATTACTCTGAATTGAATGTTTTCTATTTTGTATTTAATAAATCCGTTGATTTGAAATCCCTTTGACTACTGTACATATTTGACAATACAGACATTAGTTATGTGGTGACTGCATCCATTTCAGATGCATAATAACTGTTTTCCCCAAAGACTTAAGTTAGGGTAGCTGAAGTATTTATAGTGAAACAGATGTTGTCAGTCCTCTGTCGTGTGTCATGTGTTCCCACCTCTTGTGTCCATATTTGGTTTGTTTCCTGTCCTCGTTAAGTGTCATTATGAGTTAATCCTTGTCCAGCCCTGTTTGTCTAATTATCTATGATTTACCTGTGTATTTATAGTCCTGTCTGTTCAGTTTGATTTCGTCTGGTCTACTCGTTATTCCCGGTGTTTCCTGTCCATGTCAGTCATGCCTTGTCTTGCCCTGTCCTGATGTCTTATTAAAGACTATTATTTTGAGTTTACGTCCTCGTCTGCATGTTCCTGTTCCTCCCTCGTGTGTGCACCGTGACAGAAGACCAGACCTAACCGTAAGCGGCGCCCCTTCACCTCGTTTTGTCTTGTTCGTTTTTTGAAAAGTTTTTTTATTTTGTTCCTGTGTCTGTCTGTCCCGCGGCAAGGAAGTCGCCGCTCGTCATCCCGCTCGTAGCCCGCGTCAAGACGGCTTGGGAGTTCGGCGGGATCGCCGCAAGTGCCGCGAGTCCACTGGCCACGAGCCCTCATGCCCTCCGATCGCGGGAGATATCTGCTGCCGGCGGTGGCTCTCCCAAGCTCGCCGGCGGGTTGCCTAGTTCCCGGGTTGCCGCTCCCCCAGTCGCGGCATTCGTGGGAGATCACGCCACCGGATTGCCGCTGACTCAATGCCTGCCGGCCCTCCTCTGACTTAATGCCCGCCGGCCCGCCTCTGAATCAATGCCCGCCGGATCGCCACTGACTCAAAGCCCGCCGGATGGCCGCTGACTCAAGCCCGCCGGATCGCCGCTGACTCATGCCCGCCGGATCACCGCTGACTCAAGCCCACCGGATTGGCGCTGACTCATGCCCGCTGGCCGCCGCTATCCCTAGCCCCGTGGATATAGTCCACATGTCACGGCCGGGAGTGCCGTGTGTTTGTTTTGTTGTGCCCACAGGAACATTTTAATCATCATGTCGGTCTTGTCCACGGAGACTCGTCTGGGGCAGGCGGCTCCTCTTGTTGTGGCCATGGAGGCCATTCTAGCCGCATGCCCCCTTGTCGTGGAGGTGGAAGTGGTTGCTGAGGGACCCTGTGAGGGCCCCTGATGTCATGTCATGCCCAGAGGAAGCCTCAGCTTCCAAGCCAGCCCAGGAGGGATTCTGGTTCCTGTGGGCTGTCCTGTCCTGTCTGTCTGCCCCTGGAGGGCGTTCCTGTCGTATTTTGTACTGTCATGTTGTGTGTTTAGCCCCGGAGGGCTCCTGATACCCCCTAACTTCCCCAGGGAAATTTTGGGGGGGGGTATAAGAGTTCCGGCTGTAGGGGCTGGGCCGAGAGGACCGAGGCCAAGGCCCCGAAGACCATCTGCCATGGCCTCCAGAGGGCTCCCAGCTCCGCCATGGTCTCCAGAGCTCCCGGCTCCACCATGGCCTCCAGAGCTCCCGGCTCCGCCATGGCCTCCAGAGCTCCCGGCTCCGCCATGGCCTCCAGAGCTGCCAGCTCCGCCATGGCCTCCGAATTGTCTGTTCCGCTCTGGAGGTCCCCGTCCTGTGTTCCTGTCTGTGTCTGTCTTGAGGGGCCTCCAGAGCGCCCACCCCCCCCATGTTATGTCAGTCCTCTGTCGTGTGTCATGTGTTCCCACCTCATGTCCATATTTGGTTTGTTTCCTGTCCTCGTTAAGTGTCATTATGAGTTAATCCTTGTCCAGCCCTGTTTGTCTAATTATTTATGATTTACCTGTGTATTTATATTCCTGTCTGTTCAGTTTGATTTCGTCTGGTCTACTCGTTATTCCCGGTGTTTCCTGTCCATGTCAGTCATGGCTTGTCTTGCCCTGTCCTGATGTCTTATTAAAGACTATTATTTTGAGTTTACGTCCTCGTCTGCGTGTTCCTGTTCCTCCCTCGTGTGTGCACCGTGACAGATGTATTGTTGTAGATTAATAGTGCGGGCCCTGTGTGGGCCTAGTGAGGGCCAAGTTAACTAGTTCACAAGTTAAGTAAACTCAAGTTAAAAATAGAAGTGATAGGCTCTGTTATAAGCAGCAATTAAAAAAAAAAGATTCTATTTTATTAAACCCTGGTGATATTTTACAATCCAAATTTGATAAAACTTGTGTAGCTAAAATGGGAGTAAAAGTGAAAAGCTGAGTAGTATAACATGAAGCATCTTAAATTATTATAATTGTGGGTTAATCCCACAGATATAAAATGGCTGTTGAATGTATTTACAATAATCTCTTTATCTTTAATTATGTTTTCATTTAATTTCAAATTATCAGGCAGATTGGTAGAGGTTTTTTGACCAGAAACTGATTTGGTCAATTTCCAAAAATTAGACGGATCTTTAAAATTTTCATTTAGCATATTTAGTCACATTTAGAGCTTATTTTTGGTTTGTTTTACCAATGTTGTACAATAGTTTTTTATTGTTCTGTAATTAACCCAGTCCATTTGATTATTTGTTTTCTTTGCTTTACCCCACGCAGCATCTCTTTTTTTAATAAGTGTAGATATTGACTCATTAAACCAGGGATTATCTCTATTTTTCACTCTAAATCTTTTAAAAGATTCATGTTTATTGCATATAGTCAATAAAGGGCATTTAAAATACCTCCCATGCAAAGTCAACATCAGGTATCTGTGAGACAATGTATTGAATCACTATTATAAATATCTTGCAACAAGGCTTGCTTGGTAAAATATTAAAATTCTTGTTTAAAAATAAAACAAGGTTTGCACTTTGGAATCCTGCTGTATCTCACACAAACTACTGTATAATAATCACTAACATCATTACAGAGAACTAATAAACTTTCATTAGTGAGTAATCAGACATCTGTCAGCTGAAAGTCACCTGAGTTTGGAGTCGCTGCGGTTTCATTCCTCACTGAAAAACACATTCACAATCATCATGATTCACTTGAAGATTCAGTTCTACACAGAGTTCGATCTCAATCACGACACACTGATGTGTTTCCCTCACCTCTGAATGTGGTCACATGACTGAAATGAGACTGAAATGAAGGAAGGAAGATTTAGAGCAGCATTTATAATAATACGTTAATATTAAACAGATGAATGAATGATGAGTTGATTTACTCCATCAGCAGAATCGCAGATGATCTCATGATTCAGATTCACACAGCTGGAAGTGATGAGATGATCCGATGATACAGACGTCGCAGGATCCATCAGTTTGTGTGGTTTTGATGGATCTGCTATCAGACGCTCGTCCTGAGGATTAAGTAATGTGTGTGTTTGTGACAAATGAGGACATAAATGTGTATAATGACACAGGTATTACAAGGAGAAGGTGACTTTTCAGGACATTGCTCCATGTCCCCACTTTTCAAAACGCTTATAAATCATACGGAGTCAGTTTTTGGGGGAAAGTAGAAATGCACACAGTCTCCTGTGAGGGCTAAGTTTAGGTGTAGAGCAATAGCACATAGAGTTTGTACAGTATAAAAACCATTACGCCTATGAGATGAACCCACTTTTCACAAAAACAAACGTGTGTGTGTATGTGTGTGAGAGAGAGAGTGTGTGTGTGTGAGTAAGTGAGTGAGTGAGTGAGTGTGTGTGTGTGTGTGTGTGTGAGAGTGTGTGTGAGTGAGTGTGAGAGTGAGTGAGTGTGAGAGTGTGTGTGTGTGTGTGTGCATGAGTGAGTGAGTGAGTGAGTGTGTTAGTGTGTGTGAGTGTGTGTGTGAGTGAGTGAGTGAGTGAGTGAGTGAGTGAGTGAGTGTGAGTGTGAGTGAGTGTGAGAGTGAGTGTGTGTGTGTGTGTGTGTGTGTCTGTGCGCGTGTGTGTGTGAGTGTGTGTCTGTGTGTGTCTGTGTGTGTGTGTGTGTGTGTGTGTGTGTGTGTGTCTGTGTGTGTGTGTGTCTGTGTGTGTGTGTGTGTGTGTGTGTGTGTGTGTCTGTGCGCGTGTGTGTGTGTGTGTGTGTGTGTCTGTGCGCGTGTGTGTGTGTGTGTGTTTGTCTGTGCGCGTGTGTGTGTGTCTGTGCGCGTGTGTGTGTGTGTGTGTGTGTGTGTGTGTGTGTGTGTGCGTGTGTGTGTGTGTGTGTCTGTGCGTGTGTGTGTGTGTGTGTGTGTGTGTGTGTGTGTGTGTGTGTGTGTGTGTGTGTGTGTGTGTCTGTGCGCGTGTGTGCAGCGAGAAGTCTTCCGAGAAGAATCTTGTTCTGCTCTTCTGGCGGTTTGCCCAGGATTCGCTTAAGGTATGGTTTATGTTTAAAGATACTTCGACTGAGTATCGTTTATGTGATTAAGGGGATTATGAAGTAATTGTCGAAACAAAGTTTTTGCGCAGGGAAAGTTGTTGTTTCAAAGTAGCTCTAAAGTTTACGAAAAATTACACGTGTGACTCTGAGTCTTCAATCCTTTACTCTGATGTGATTAAATCATGTGGTATTTATTCTACATGCCTCTGTGAATCCAAAAACTCCTTTGTGCCGATCTGCATCGAGTTTTCATTTAACATTTGTGCGAAAAAAAAATAATTTAATATTAGTGTTTCATTTTAGATTTAAAATATGGTTAACGTAAAATGCTGTTTTTGCATTTTACGTTAACCATATTTTAAATCTAAAATATGGACTAATTGGTCTATTTATTTGTTCTGCTACATATTACACATGTTGATTTAAGTTTATTTTCCTTTCGGTAATTCTTTGTGTATTCTATGTTGCCCAGTTAAAAACCTGCAGATTCATTCTTTATGCTTTTATGTAACTTGTATGTTGTGTTTATGTCGGAGTAACTTATTAGGAATACATTGTAACACAATCACAATAATAATGTTATGTCTGGAGGGGATATTTGTACGCTATTTTCCCTTAATGACACTTCAGGTTTAAACTATCAGAATGTGAGAAGCGTGTTAAATTGGGAAGAAACTTGGTATGAGTATCAAAATGATACCATGCATTATCATCGACAGCAGCATGTTTTAATAAAGGGCGAAGATATCAAAAGGCGCGAAACTCGCTTTAGTGCACCAGAGGCTCGTGCACGTGAAGCGGAGTCAGATTTGGGTACGACACCTGTCATCATTTTCAGCTTTTACTCGAGTAAAACACGTTTAATATTATTATTTAAGAAGTGACAGTAGCGCCCTCTGCTGTCTCTTAAGTATGCTAATAATGTAATATTTCTGGGTCATTCTTCAATTGCGGTGGCAAGTGGTGTCTCTCTACCTTACAACAGTTGAAATAAACTTTAAATACCAATAAATTATAAAATGTTTGTATTCTGTAGGGTAAACACAATTTGTGCACTATACTTACATTTTTGTTTTAAAATGCATATTTAATTGAGTTTGAGAGATTGCATTTGCATGTTCCCGCCATACCTCAGAGAGGTATCATGGATGTAATTGCAACAATATAACATTTTTAACACAAATAAAGTGGTTATAATATGAATGTAGATTTTATTTAACGTACAATTTTATAAAATTGTTTAAAAAAAACACATATTTTGTTATATTTAAGAAAAATGTGTGTCCCCCAAATTGATGTCTGTGGTGTTACAACAATGGATGTGGCCCCTTTAAGAAAAGGGATAATTCTATTGTGTGTGTAAAGGTCACTGCAGATGCTGTTGATCTGAGGAGAGGAGTCTGGCTGTGGAGCTCCACTCTTCAACAGGAAATACGTCACCTCCACACAGTGTTGCCAAGTCCGTGGTTTTCACTCAGATTTTTTTTTTATATATTTTTTTGATGCCAAAACAATTAATCACATAACAACAACAACCTCAAAAACAATAGAGGACAAAATACAAAATAATAATACAAGATAAAAAGTAAAATAAATAAATATACTAAAAGACAACAAATACATAAATTATACAAGGTTAAACATTGAAAGCAATTTTTGACTTTTAAATGATTTTTTGTAAAAAAAAAAACTTTTATGCCCATTAAAAACAAAATGTATTTATTATAGAATATAATACATTTATTATAGTCAACCAGAAAAATTAAAATAAATACAATGTTATATTCTTTTAACGAAGCCCCAAAATCAAATTTCCTGGACAATTCTGAAGATGAATATAGCTGAGCATTGTCATCTATCAACTGAGTTTTCCCTCAGAATTGTGCTACTTTAAAATATGTTGCCACGGGTTGAAGCGAAACCAATAATGTGATATTTAGCTCCTGCAATGTGATTTTTACCCAGGGACCCCCCTTGAAACGCCATTGGGCTGGTTTTGGGCTATTTTTTTATTCAAAGAACAATAACATACAATATATTATCAAGAAATAAAATCAAAAAAGAAAAGGAAAATAAAAAGGAAAAGGATTGAAAAATAAATTACAACAAATAGGAGTTGCTCGGGGAGGTAAGTATAAAAGTTTTAAACAAAGACACAAGATATACATAGGCCCTATATACATACACGTATACATATATCAAAATCAAATAAATAAATATATTATAAAGTTCACAAGCTTTCAAATTTCTTACAGCTTTCTTATTCAAAGAATCTCTTATACTGTCAATATGTATATAAATATTGTTTTTTTCTTCTTTTTGTTCAGTCAACAAAACCATAAAATTTAGTTTCTTATTAGTAAATTTACACTTATGAATGTGAAATTTGGTCGGCAGTATAAGTAAACTTAGTAAAAATACTGTTCCTAGTCAGAATAGTCAGTAAAGCCAAAGAGTGCATTTTTCATAGGCGTGAAAAAGCTCTTAAACACTAAATATTCTAATTGATACATTTTTTAACTTTACACCATAGTGTAACTGAATATGTACAGCTCTAAAATAAGTGAACGTGCAAGTGCTGTTTCCTCATATATGCTGAAAATACAATTTACATTTGTTTTTTATTTTTGTAAATGATTTGCAGGATGAAATCTAAAATCTAGAAACTTCTTTAATCTTATTTATCTAAAGATAATATTGCTGCGGTAACAACCACACTTTTCTCCAGCAAATCAATTTTCCATTTAGTAAAGAGGTCTAATGAGACAAAACATAAGGTACAGTAACAATTTCTCTTTGGAAAAGAGTACGAATAGCTCTATTATTACTCTTGGGATTTAATGAAAAACTAATTTTACCAATATAAGATTTAGTCACATCAAGAGAAGCTGAATCAGGAGAATGGTCTTTATTAATACCTCTATAACATGTGAGTATACCTGAGGAGATTGAACCAATAACAATTGAGTAATTGGTATTTTACAATAAAAAGGGAATTCATCATAAGAAAAGAGTGTTCCTTTGTTGTATTACCAACTTTGTTGACTAACCAATTTAATATTGTTATGAAACCAGTTCTTAAAAAAAAGATATTTATGTTTTGTTAACTGCTTGAAAATTTGCATTTTCACCATGAGTGTGTGTAATTTGCATTGTAGAGCAAAAGTATTGTCAAGTTATTTTTATCACAGACCATATTTTATTCATTATTTGTAAAAACCCATTATAAAAACCCATAGGAAAATCTTGAGGGAACCAGTGGAGAATTACAACTAAAACACTCTATTCTTAGGGAAAGCAAGTCTATTCTAAACCTATGATAAATCTATTATTATATCACTTATATTATTTTTGTATTCTTGTACTCACTATTTTATTATCATTTTACTACAATTTGTACTATACTTTTTAAATATC
>JAPDDO010000482.1:0-47500 GCA_027422415.1 Schizothorax lantsangensis | reverse complement strand
GAAATGTTATAGTGTGATATTGCATAATTAAAACTAATTGTTAATTGCTAAACAGTCAACGGCAATGTTATTCCATGGCTTTTTCCACACAAGCAAAACTGTACATGCTAAACATAAACAGCAACAGGTCTGTGCATGTAGCAGTGATTTAACTAAATTAAAGGAAAATGGTCCCCTGTTGGATGGTGCAGAGCGATGTATGTTTGCTTGACTTGATATTAAACATATTTCACGTTCTCACTATTTCTGAATGCAATGGCAATGTTGATTATACAGATGTTATGTAAGTTTTTAATTAAGCCAACTAAACTTTTTCAAAGTTAGCATTAAATTGCAAAACAAATGTCACAGTTAACCCTCCAACAGGGGACCTACGTGTTTTGATGAACATTAAGACTATTCCATGTTTATTTTCAAACAAGTTAAACAGCATATTCTAAATCAGCAAGTTAAACAACAAAAAAAACCTTTTTTGTACTTCAAAGCTCCCTGTTGTTCCCAAAAGTATTATCTACAGTCTACTAGCTGTAAAACCAGGCACGTCCTGATTTTGCTGAGTTAGATGTGTTCCTAGGTCAGTGTGTATATATATATATATATATATATATATATATATATATGTATATGTGTGTGTGTATACACACACACTAGTGATGCGCGGATGGCGGTTGTACCCGCGGGTAATCCACGGGTCGGGTGGGTCATGTAATAAAAAAAATACATTCTAATTACAGTTTTTCTCAATTGCTAACACACTATAACTGATTCATTTGGCCCAATTTTCCAAACCATTCATACAGTTCTCAAGACAAAGACACATTTCTCAAAACTTTTAACACATTTCACCTGCTTTTACACATGCTCCAATTTGCTCAGTGTTTTCTGCAAAACTCTACACAAAAACGCCATAATTTTGCATAGCTTTAACCATGTTCTCCTTCAGAAAACACAAACACACAATATAATTAACTCAAGCATCAAAAAAGGAACTCAAACAGCACACATTTATCCATGTGTGAACATTCCATAGCAAAACTGATGACACACAGATCAGGATCTCAGGATGATATGAAAAAGAGCACAGCTGATTATGTGTTTTGGGAAATTAATCCTGGTTGAGGGAGACAAAGAGGAATAGGAGAGGAAAAGAAAAATTAAGGGGATGAGGTCAAAGGTAATTTGTTCCTATAGTTGACCATGTTCTTCTGCATGGACTGACCATGAGGGAAGTTGGCCTACAGGCTCAGCTACAGGGTTTCAATGCTACTTAGACACAATATAATTACAGTGCATAGCAGTACTTCAGATGAGATAACTTTCATTATTATATGTACAGTAAATACTGTAGCACATGTTGTACACCCTCAAACTCATTACTGTTGAATTGATTTGTAGCCAAGTAGTCCTTACATGTACTGTATTTGTGCAGAACTCATAGATGACTGTGTAAGGGAGGCAGAAAATTATTTTTTTCAGAAGACTAAGAAACTGCTATAACAAATAAGGATACTACCAATACTGTAATGCAATTTGGCTGAGAATGCTGAATGAATAAATTTATTTACAGTTTTTCTCAGTCGCTTTGGTGCATTTCTTGAATCATCCTTAATATTTGCAAAGAAGTATGTGCATTTCTCAAAACAATTCGTACAAAAAGCACCACACAATAGATTACCTGCAAAAGCCTGTAACTTTCTCAAAATCTTTAGTTCATCTCTCAAAAGTAAGTATTTATGTCAATGAACATATCAGTGCCATCAGAATGAAAAGTCCTTGTGTCATTGTTCACAAACAAGATATATATATATATATACACACACAGACATATATTGAGAAGTGTTTTGGTTTAGTCTATGAAGGTCCCCTCTTGGATAGGTAGAAGTCACTCAGAGTTTCAGGTCCCCACTTGGTATGTGTTTTTTTTTTTTTAAAAAAGCTTAATTTTCTCTGCCCATGAACTATTGCCATCTGGCTGACTGTAATTTCATTATTATTTGTTTCGTATATATATATATATGATTGCATTCACACATTGAGAAGTGTTTTGGTTTTATTTTCAAGCCCAGAAAATATCTACAGGTTATTTATTGATTTACAGTTTTTCTCAGTCGCTTTGGTACATTTCTCAGATCAGAATTGAAATTCTCAAAACAGTAAGTTTCTCAAAACAACTCGTACAAATAGCAAAACACCATGGATTACCTGCAAAGGCCAGTCTCTTGCTCAAAATACTTAGTCCATCTCTCAAAAATAAATATCTGTGCCAATGAACATGTCAGTGCCATCAGAATGACAAGTCCTTGTGTCATTGAGTATGGATAAGACAGTCAAATTGCTTAGTCATGTTGTCAATATAACAGTGCATTCTCTTAGTATTACCTGATGTAATCTATATGGCAACAGTTTGGATGACAGTTACTGTATATTGACATGCAGAAAGGCTGCGCTTTTTTATGTATGCCATATATCCATTTCAAAAGTACAAAACACTTTACTGTACGTGGGATATTGATTGTAAGAGACTGTTTCGAAATGTTTGAATTATTGAGGATATGGTCGATCTCCCAATATTTAGCTGCACCCTTCAACCCGCCTCAGCCATTGTAAGGCCATGATTGACAGCATGGTCCACAACAGTGGCCCTTATTTCATCTCTGTCCTTGGCCTCTTCTTCCTCTTCCTCTGTTTTGCCTCTGTACCCTTCCACCATGCATCCTTACTCCTCTTCTTCCTCTCGTCTGTTGACCCTGATCATTTCCTGGATGTTCATCCATCGTCAGAATTTGTAACTCTTGTGTTTGTAACTCTGTCTATATATGCTTTCCAACTGAAGATTCAAGAGATGCACCTTTGAGCTATTTCAGAGAACTGGTTTATACGGGTTGATCTATATTCTCTTCATTAGTGAAAGTCAAGATTCACTTGGACAATTCATGGCAAATTTACAAAAAGTCTAAAAGAAATGTGTAGAAAATATGCTTGACAGTTTATGACAACTAGATCAACCATTTTGCATTTAATGACTTATACGATGAACTAATGACTTGAGGTATTGAGGGGTAAGACTATTGCACAGGGAACTATATAATACATTTTGAGCAACAGACATTAGTAACTGATAATATAGGAAACCACAGACAAATGTACATAATCAATTGCATGAAAGTACCAAAGCAGTCGCAACTTGTTCAAAAGAATGAGAAACTGCTTTTATGATGTGCACAAGTGATGTGCACACTTCACTGATTTTATGATGTGCACAAGTGATGTGGAGGTTGAACAAGTAGTTTTGAAAATTTCATTTCTGATCTGAGAAATGCACCAAAGCGACTGAGAAAAACTGTAATGACCATTTAGCATTACTGTCTGAATATTTGTGCAGTAGTGATAATGTGTAAATGTTCAAAAGTTTGTTCAAAAGTCTCTGCGTCTCCACACACATTTGCATTACAGTCTATGAAGGTCCCCTCTTGAATAGGTAGAAGTCACTCAGAGTTTCAGGTCCCCACTTGGCATGTGTTTTAAATTAGCCATCTGGCTGACTGTAATTTCATTATTATTTGTATCATGTGCATATATATATATATATATATATACAGGTGCTGGTCATATAATTAGAATATCATCAAAAAGTTGATTTATTTCACTAATTCCATTCAAAAAGTGAAACTTGTATAATGTATACATTCATTCCACACAGACTGATATATTTCAAGTGTTTATTTCTTTTAATTTTGATGATTATAAGTGACAACTAATGAAAACCCCAAATTCAGTATCTCAGAAAATTAGAATATTGTGAAAAGGTTCACTATTGAAAGACACCTGGTGCCACACTCTAATCAGCAAATTAACTCAAAACACCTGCAAAGGCCTTTAAATGGTCTCTCAGTCTAGTTCTGTAGGCTACACAATCATGGAGAAGACTGCTGACTTGACAGTTGTCCAAAAGACGACCATTGACACCTTGCACAAGGAGGGCAAGACACAAAAGGTCATTGCAAAAGAGGCTGGCTGTTCACAGAGCTCTGTGTCCAAGCACATTTAATAGAGAGGCGAAGGGAAGGAAAAGATGTGGTAGAAAAAAGTGTACAAGCAATAGGGATAACCGCACCCTGGAGAGGATTGTGAAACAAAACCCATTCAAAAATGTGGGGGAGATTCACAAAGAGTGGACTGCAGCTGGAGTCAGTGCTTCAAGAACCACTACGCACAGACGTATGCAAGACATGGGTTTCAGGGTCCATGTCAAGCCACTCTTGAACAACAGACAGCGTCAGAAGCGTCTCGCCTGGGCTAAAGACAAAAAGGACTGGACTGCTGCTGAGTGGTCCAAAGTTATGTTCTCTGATGAAAGTAAATTTTGCATTTCCTTTGGAAATCAGGGTCCCAGAGTCTGGAGGAAGAGAAGAGAGGCACAGAATCCACGTTGCTTGAGGTCCAGTGTAAAGTTTCCACAGTCAGTGATGGTTTGGGGTGCCATGTCATCTGCTGGTGTTGGTCCACTGTGTTTTCTGAGGTCCAAGGTCAACACAGCCGTATACCAGGAAGTTTTAGAGCACTTCATGCTTCCTGCTGCTGACCAACTTTATGGAGATACAGATTTCATTTTCCAACAGGACTTGGCACCTGCACACAGTGCCAAAGCTACCAGTACCTGGTTTAAGGACCATGGTATCCCTGTTCTTAATTGGCCAGCAAACTCGCCTGACCTTAACCCCATAGAAAATCTATGGGGTATTATGAAGAGGAAGATGCGATATGCCAGATCCAACAATGCAGAAGAGCTGAAGGCCACTATCAGAGCAACCTGGGCTCTCATAACACCTGAGCAGTGCCACAGACTGATCGACTCCATGCCATGCCGCATTGCTGCAGTAATTCAGGCAAAAGGAGCCCCAACTAAGTATTGAGTGCTGTACATGCTCATACTTTTCATGTTCATACTTTTCAGTTGGCCAAGATTTCTAAAAATCCTTTCTTTGTATTGGTCTTAAGTAATATTCTAATTTTCTGAGATACTGAATTTGGGGTTTTCATTAGTTGTCAGTTATAATCATCAAAAATAAAAAAAATAAACACTTGAAATATATCAGTCTGTGTGGAATGAATGTATACATTATACAAGTTTCACTTTTTGAATGGAATTAGTGAAATAAATCAACTTTTTGATGATATTCTAATTATATGACCAGCACCTGTATATAGAGAGAGAGAGAGAGA
This sequence comes from Schizothorax lantsangensis, assembly GCA_027422415.1. NCBI lineage: Eukaryota > Metazoa > Chordata > Actinopteri > Cypriniformes > Cyprinidae > Schizothorax > Schizothorax lantsangensis. Next base: position 42,277 of record JAPDDO010000482.1, on the reverse strand, counting down.
GAGAGAGAGAGAGAGAGAGAGATGGCATGCCGTTCAGGAAATTATGGCATTTATAATATAAGGTTTGAATGTATTGAATGAAAGTCTGAATATATGGAATGAAAATTGAATATATTGAATGAAAGTCTGAATATATTGAATGAAAGCCTGAATATATTGAATGAAATTTGCAGTGTATGGAATTAAAATGCAAATTTGTCTTTATTTAATGAATAATAGTATACTGTAGCTAGTTATATCTTTGTTTTCAGAGCATTAGTTTTCAGAATTAAATGACTTTAAAAATGTCATTTCCTCAAATTGTCTAATACTTTTTTAATTATTAGAACTAAATTGAACTAAAATTTTTGGCAACAGCTAATCGTATTCCAAACAATACAAACAGTTTGGAGCATACATCCCATCATCTTGCTATCCCATCATCTCAGACATTGCACACAGTGTTAATTAAATGGCAGCATTTTGATTTAGATTTAGTCTTTTGACTAAAATGCCATATAGTTTTAGTCATATTATAGTCATTTAAATTGTTTTAGTCTTAGTCTAGTTTTAGTTGACTAAAAATACAGTAGATTTATTCGACTAAAATCTGCTGAGTTCGGTTAAACTGTAATACATTAATTAAGCATTTAAGTATCACACAACTGTAGCTTGAATACCGTACATGACTAAACTGACATTTTTCATAATTGTGTGTGCTTTTTGACAATTCAAATGCAAAAAGACACAAAATAGAGATACATTGTGATCATCAGGGCCTAACAACTAGTTAACTATAATAATCCTGATAGTAAAATATATTTATTGAATAATATGTGAAATAATGTCTTTAGTATTTCCATCCTGTGACTGGAATTCCCTGAAACAAGACTGAAATACACTGGAATTCTTATTTGCATGCTGTTTATTCAAGTTCATGAGGGAGATAAAATATGTATTCTTACAACCGTCTAAAACACATTACCATATAAACATTTTAAAGTAAACATTGCTATTAGTTCATAAGCAGTTGCCTTGCATTAATTTATTGCAAACTGCTCTGCTCTGAATCAGTTTGAAGCGCTGTTGTTTGAGCCTGTAGAACGTGCAACAGCACAGAGTTTTCCCGTGGTTAGGTCAGAACGTTACAATTCAGATGTACACATCTATCACACAGGACATCAGTTCTGACTGGGCATTTTCATCTCATTTTTATTTGTCGACAAAAATGGCATCGATGTAGATTACTATAGAACTACACAAATGTGTTGTTCACAAGCAAGTGTTCCTATTTTTATTTATTTATTTTAATTTTTTTACCAGTAAGATACAATTCACATGTTTCAAATTGCCGGTGAACTCTTTAATGTCAATCATTCACCCAATTCAAGTTCCGTCCCATATATTCAAGTTTCATTCAATATATTCAAGTTTCATTCCATTCCATATACTCAAATTTTCCTGAATGGCATGCCATAAATTACAGTCAGCCAGATGGCAATAGTTCATGGGCAGAGAAAATTAAGCTTTTTTAAAAAAAACACATGCCAAGTGGGGACCTGAAACTCTGAGTGACTTCTACCTATACAAGAGGGGACCTTCATAGACTGTAATGCAAATGTGTGTGGAGACGCAGAGACTGCTGGCACACAGTCTTTCTTCACAATCTGACTTTATTTCCATGCAACTCTAAACTTTTGAACATTTACACATTATCACTACTGCACAAATATTCAGACAGTAATGCTAAATGTGACTTCTACCTATCCAAGAGTGACAGCAAAACTGTACATGCTAAACATAAACAGCAACAGGTCTGTGCATGTAGCAGTGATTTAACTAAATTAAAGGAAAATGGTCCAGGGCGATGCCTGTTTGCTTGACTTGACATTAACCAATATTTCACTTTCTGATTATCTCTGAAACAACAGTGTTGATGATAACACTAAAACACCAGTTATTGACTTATGGAATACACTGTAAAAAGGAGTAATAAAAAAAACTATTAGTACTACTAGTGAACAGATAAAAATGTAATTTAATTTAAAAAGAAGAATATGTATACTACAAATATCAGAAAAAAAGACTGATAAATTGTATATGATTCATATTTTATCATTATACTCAGAAATAATAAAACATATGGCTAAATGCAATTAAACGTTTGGAAATAAACACTAAACACAGTAGGGTATTTTAGTTTTTCTCACTCCACAATAAAACTTAAATGTAACAGTTTTCAGCAGTATTAAAAGTGTTGATTCTTGAGCTCCAGAATCTTTACAGTGTGTTTGTGATGCATGAAATGACAAATGAACCAAACACATGTCGTTCTTCACAAGTCAACAGGGGACCAAAGTCATCTGAACAAATTCTCTATTATATGGTCATTTCTACACAGTTTAACCTGTTCATGCTAAATGAGCAGTTTAAGCAAAATGCATGCATTGTTTTCCAGCACTTCACAGTTCTCTGTTGTTCCTCATATAAATATCTAAAGTGCCATCCATTCAAAACCAGACACAAATACACATGCGGAGCTCAAAACTCAGAATTACATATTGATTAATTATTGCACTGAAAAGTTTCAGTTGGTTCTATAAATGTGAGAATGTTAAAAGACATTCAGTTCACACAATTTAATGGAGCCAAATGAAGATTTTCAATGCAGTATATCAAAGTTTTGACCTCCAAAGACCAAAAAGGTCCCCTGTTAGATAGCGAGGAATGACACGTTTCGATGACTTTATATTTATTATTATTTCACTTTTTGAACATCTCTGAAACAACAGTGTTGATAATTACAATAAATACCAGTTATTGACAACAAAAATACACTGTAAAAATATTTTGGGGATAAAAACCCTATTAGTACTACCAGTAAACAGTTAAACATTTAAAGAAAAAATATACTACACTTACCAGTCAAGAAAAGACTGATAAACTGTATATGATTCACATTTTATTATATTTAATATTTTATTATACTCAGAAATAAAAATTCTTGAGCTCCAGAATCTTTACAGTGTGTTTGTGATGCAAGAAATGACAAATGAACCAAACACATGTCGTTCTTCATAAGTTAACAGGGGACCAAAGTCATCTGAACAAATTCACGTTTTAATGTCCATTTCTGTAAACTTACATTTCTAATCATTTAAGTTATGTAAGCTTACACTGTAAAATATATTTTCCGTTATTAAACTATTAAAATCTACTATTCTATTAAACTTTTTTAATTTATATAGTAAGTGTCCAACAGTATTTAGCATTAGAGTAAAATAATAAAGCTAATTAATCAGACATTATTTCACCTCACTGTAATCAGGTCATACTGAATGTTTGAGTAAAATTATGTTGTAAGACTTTAGAGGAGTTTAAAAGACTGGTCTCTGTTAAATCTCCTCTAGAGTCTCTTAGGGCCATTCAGAGACAATAGAAGAGTGTGAACGACGTGTGTGAAACAGCCCTTACAGTTCCTGCTCCGGCCTACAGGGGCGCTGCTGAGAATGACCTTAAACACACACACACACCCATGTCCCCTCTTAGTCAAAATTAAAAAAACTTCACCAGAGGCCTTTTCACTTGATTTTAGCTTGATTTAAGGCATGATCATCAGGGGACCTGAAAAATGTCCCCACTTGGCTCTCAGGTCCCCTGTTAGTGAGTGTGTAACGACACCAAGGTCCCCTCTTAGATAGGTAGGCAAGTACACGCACACACACGCACAGACACACACACACACACACACACACACACGCACGCACAGACACACACACACACACACGCACACGCACACACACACACACAGACACAGACACAGACACACACACGCACAGACACACACACACACACACACACACACACGCACAGACACACACACACACACACACACACACACACACACACACACACACACACACGCGGATAAATCAAGCATATAAATTGTTAATTTAAAACATATAAATATTACTGTCTTAATTGTTTAGAAGGCACATTAACTTCTTTCTAAAATTAAGAATTTAATGAAAGTAAATTTATCGTACAAGAAGTGAGGTTTCATGGCAGCTGTTTAGTGATCGTCAAATGAATGAATTTAGTGTGTACTTTTTCATTATGAAAAATACAGGTTATAAGCACCATATTACATTGCCTCAAGGATCTTTGCAAAAAAAACAACATATAGGACAATGCACACAGATCCACCTATTGTGCCATCAGCCCATTTCTCGGTGTGATTTCTTGGCTGCCACAGACTATGCATTAAAGAGACCAAAGGCTTTGATATATGGCATATTGCCCCAATGAAAGCCAAATCTTAAACACTTTTTTACAGTACCTGTCTTTTTTATAGACTTTTGAACTTGGCAAATTTTATGCCATCAGCCCATTTCGTGTCATAGTTTCTCCACCGCCACAGAGGATGTGTTAAATTGGACATCAGGCCTTGATATTAGAGGTACTACCGTAAAGAAAAGCTACATTTTGAGCAGGTAGATCTCTGTTAATTCATGTGCATCCATGCTATCGTTTTATTCATAGTAAGATGGCAGTAATGCACAAAGGAAATAGGTTATATAAAACTAGAAATTGTAATGCGTCTTTTTTATTTTAGGGACTCCGTGTGTTATTTTAAGAAAATCAATGAAAAACAAGATAAAAATATTGACAGATGACTGTACTATATACCAAATATAAAGCTGAAAATAATGCTGTATGAACCATTTATGTTAAATATGATCTGAAAATCTACCGAGAGGTTTGGAAATTTGAGTCTGGAAAAGTATGGAATATTGAAATGAAAAATGTGAAGGAACCCTGATTGTTTTTATTATTATTATTATTTATTTATTGTTTATTATTGTTTTTATTTTTACATTTACATTTTGGTTATCGTTTTCTTTCTCACTTCAGATGCTGGAGAAAAAACAGCCAGGCTAAAGCATTCAAAGTGGAAACTTCTGTCGTGGCTCAATAATCCAGGATTGGGATGGTGGAAGGAGCAGAAGATCAGAGATCTACTGATGCCACTGAAGGAACAGATGTACCTAATGTGTTAGTTAAACCAAACATTTTCATCACTCACCTTCATGTCGTTCCAAACCTCTAAGACATTTGTTCATCTTTGAAACATAAATGTTGATCTTTTTAGAGAAATGTCTGCCCCTCCATTTCACAGTTTATGCAACTACCACTTTCAAGCCTCAGAAAGGTAGTAAAGGCATCATTAAATCAAACCATGTGACTCCAGTTGTTTAACCTCAATTTTATGAAGTGATGTGAATGTTTTGTGTGCACAAAAAAACATTGCATTTTTATTTACAAAATAACACGTTCACGAGAGCACCATGATGCATCAGTGTTGGGTTGCACTGTTCCACTTGTTAGTTTTTGCGTACACAAGGCTTCTGTTAAAAATATCTTCATTTGTGTTCTGCACAAAAGGGTCTTATGGGTTTGGAGTGACATGAGGGTAAGTAATTAATGACAGATTTGACATTTTTGGGTGAAATATGTTCTAATGTGGTTATAATTAGTCATTGTTCTGTTTTATAAACATTTTAAATATTTTAAAGATTTTATTGTTTTGTTTATATAGAAAAGATGGATTCATTTGATGAAAAGTTACAGTAAAGACTTTTAAATTGTTAAAAAAAAATTGTTTCAAATAAATACTGCTCTTTTGAAAGTTCTATCCAAAGAATACTGAAAAATATCACGGTTTCCACAAAAATATTGGGCAGCACAACTGTTTTCCACATTGATAATATTAAGAAATGTTTCTTGAGCAGTAAATCAGTATATTATTATGATTTCTGAAGATCATGTGACACTAAAGACTGGAGTAATGATGCTGAAAATTTAGTTCACAGGAATACATTATATTTTACAATGCATTCATATAGAAAACAATTATATTTGTAGTTCTATTTAACAAAATGACTGTTTTTATGGTATGTTTGATCAAATGCAGACTTAAGATGTGATCAGGAATGTGTTTCTTTTACATTAAAGATGTATTTAATGTGTCAATAAATGTTTTGGTACTCTTTTGTGAATTGTCTTATTTTGACCGTAATCATGAATATGAAATATAAATATAATCATGAATTCACGATTGGAATTAGGCCTGAAAAGACGTCTTTTCAACTTCAACTTTACAACCACATTTAGACATAATTTGAACGTCTTTTTATAGACGTCTTTTCGACGACCCGAAAAAGACGTCTTTTCACCTTTCACTTTTCAACCAAATTTTGACGTTGTTTGGACGTCTGGCATTGTCGTCTTTTCGACGTCTTTTCAACGTGTTTTTGCTGGGTGGGTGGCTCCGCTTCAATGGCTCTCTTCGTCAAAAATGTCCTCAAACATCGCTATCTTCGTCTAAAATGTCATCTCTGTCACGCCGAGCACATTATTCAACAACTTTAACCATCGTCTTAGTGTAAAAAGTGTGTTTTTGTCATTTTTCGCCTCTCACCGTCTCTTAGCCGTATGCTATCAATGTGTGTGCGTCTCCATGTGCCAGAGCGCATCTGAGCTTATCGTTCTGCGCAGCAAGATTTGAGAATGATCGCCTGGACCGACCCCCTAAAGCGTCATATCAGTCTGTTTAGAAGCTCATTGGCTATCAGAAACAACAGTCATTTGCAGACTATAATGCAATTGGTTCGATCTACTGTCCATCAAACAAGAGCCGCCTCATTTCTCAAGCCGGACGCTCATTCGGTGTCACGGGATGGTTGACCCCTCTAAGATGCAGCTATTGGTTCAAATGAGGTGTCAATCAAAAGGTCAGATCTCAGCGGCCATTTTGACATCAAATAATTCCTTTTGTTTGTATGAGAATAGACGGAAAACACAGAAGAGTGGATAGCTCCGTCGGCTAATGTGAAATGATACTATGCCATTCCGTGGATGTTTATCAACATATACATGTGTTATGGACTAAATATTGAACTGAATTGGATCTCTAGACCCTTTGCAGTGTAACAACACCGTTTTTGGTGGAATTTTATGGATCAGGAGGCTTCATATGTGAGTTATTTCATGTTTGTTATTGTTTATTTGGTTGTTGGTGGTCTGACAAAGACCCTGACTGTACCTGCTGTGTTGATTGTATCCGTTCGAATCAGAAGAATCTCAGCTTTCCAGAGATATATGACATGTTCAGATTTTTTTGTTGTTGTTTTTGTGTCTGACGAACTTTACCCCCTGCTGGGGCAGTGTACCGTCGGCGGAACACCGGCACGCTAACAGGTTTAAACATTGTAAATACAGTTTGAACATTAAATTTAAACAATGATTAAATTAAAATGTGTTGTACCAAGTGTTAAATAAAAACTGTACTTAAATGTAAAAAAAAAAAAAAAAACCTTTACTCAAATAAAGATTAAATTTAAAATGTATTAACATTAAGTTATATTTAATTTAGTGATTCCTCTGCGTACCACTAGAGGGAGCCAGAGTAGCACTAGTGGTACTCATACCACACTTTGAGAATCACTGCTTTAAACAATCTTAATTCGTTTAAATTTGCGATTATATGATATTTAGAAAACATGAACAGAGTATGTTACCTTTGAGACTATTATACGATTAAAAATATAACACAATGCATGGCATTCACATCAGAAAAATCTCTAAGACAGACATTAACGTAACATAACTTACTAGCAACACACAACAACATTAGCATCTGTGTTAAAGCAATACAAAAATACACACACACACAGACAAAGGTATTTATCTTCTGCAGGTTAACGTTACATGTCATTTACCCATTTGTAAACTCTGGTAACATTATACTTTACTATTTTTGAAAGGTAAGATTTTCTTACCTGATTTTGTCCGTGTGTTTGCAGGACCTCGCAGATCACACCTGACCCTTCCTGTGTTCACATTCTTGTTTTTGTTCTCCGTTGACATGTCACGACTCAAATTCGCTCAAAATAAAAATTGAACAGGCAAATATAAAATAATTCGGGACCGACCGGGCAATCTCAGCGAGCAGCAGCTCACACACACACACAGTCAGTCAGCCGCCTCACTCAGAAAGACGATAATAACGGTCATATTTTCAAACTGAGAAAGGCGCGAACAGTTTCATTGGCCAGTTTCCTGGATGACAGCCAGATTAACCAATCATGATCAAAGCAATAAGGTAAACGCAGTGAAATGTATTTAGTTTTATTGTTGTTAATGATGATAATATTTTAACATATACCTTTAGATTTTAGAATAGGTTTAACGATCAAAATATTGTAAAATGCTAATAAAATAATAATAATGATCTTAAATAATTTAGTAATAATAATTTAAAAGGCAGAAATTTATTTTGTATGCTGTTGAAGACTTACAGTTCTTGTAAAAAACAAATCAACATTGATTTACAAGTGTTTTTGGTAACCTTTTTCAACCATTTAGCATTAAACATTTTTTCAACGTTGTTTCAATGTTGAAGCAACAACTGTCATTATTTCAACCATATTTCAACGTTGAAGATTTGTCATATGCCGGCTGGTTTTCAACCGTTCAGCATTAAACGTTGTATTAATGTTGTTTCAACGTTAAAACAACAACTGACCTTATTTCAACCATATTTCAACGTTGAAGGTCGGTCATGTGCCGGCTGGGTCTGTCCTGGGGCCTGTACCATGAAGCCGGTTTAGCTGGCTAGCCAGGTAAGTTTCAGTTTAGTTTGCACCAATCCTGGGTTTTAGGTTCCATGAAAGTGGCTTGGCTTTTAGCTGCGTTCATTTCTATAGTAACTTACACTCCACAGCTAACCTGCTCCGGGGCAGGTTATGTTCTGGGTTAGAGACCTCAAACTGAAATTGGACCAATCAGATGTGAGCAAAGTGACACATGTCTGACACAAAAAAAGTCACTCCCCCAGTCTCTCATCCTACAAATTAAACGTCACTATGAAGTACCTTAAAAAAAAAAAAAATGTCTGGCTTTAATGATAATCAGAATTTACATATGATTTATATAATTATAATATGATTTATATTATTATTACTCCATTGCATACAAGCACTTTTAGTTTAACAATTATTATAAAGCATTTAGATACAGGTCATATGAAATATAAATAAGTGGTAGAATCAATAGATAACACTTTAAAAATGGCTACATGTGACCTTACATGTTCGAGTCTCTATCACTATATATTATCAACTATATAAACTAACTTCACAAGTTTCACTTGTGACTGCACTGATAGAGCAAGATAATCTCCTTTATTTGTCCTCTTTCATGGACAAGTACTTCAGTGGAAATGCGTTTAAATTCCTCATATTCTTTAATCTCTTAACCTTTAACAAAAGAGTTTTGAATCTCGCTGGCTCTCTCAGGAGAAGTGAGTCACACTTGCTCTGTGTTGTGATTGGCTGTTCACCGCTGATGTCATACATTCATGTGCAGGAGCTCATTAACTCAGGATCAAGCCTGAGTTGACAGAGAAAGTTGATGATCAGCTTCATGGGACCAACAAAGCCAGATTGAAGAGGTTTGGTTTTGTCAACTCAAAACTTATCCTATAACTCTGAATTTGTTCATCTACCATCATGGTACAGGCCCCTGAACTCCTTAAAATTTAAAGGATTAGTTTAACCTGTTAACCTGCACCCCCCATATTGGGAATCACAGCTGAAAATGACTAACTAACTTAAAATGGTGACAGTTCCTGACTTCAGTGTGCCACACACACAATTGTGGTGTCTTTGGAAAGAAGACCCTTTGGCCTTTACTATCCATCATCCAGAGTTGATGATGCTCAAAAATATAAAAAGTTATAGACACTGAAGTGCCTTGATAAAAATTGTACCACACTGAATTATTTTTTTATTTCATATAAAAATACATGAAATCAGTCCTGGAGAAATCCAGAAAAGTAATGGGTTGAAAGTCACATGTCTCATGAGTTTATATTTCAAATCTGAAGAAGATACCATTGATGGATACCAAGTGGATACGTTTGAGTGTCGTTATCAGGATGAATATGGTATGTACTGCAGGGTTTTTTTCTACATGTTTTGGTGTACTGCTTACACAAATTTAGCAAATACATTCCGTATAAGCTTTCTATCGAAAAACAGCGATCTGTCGTCGATGCTAGAGGCTTAGACCTTCAAAATGATATATAGTTTGTCAAGATTCATTTTGTCCTGTTTTACTTTATCTGTTTGAAAACAATGACGTGTGCAAACAAAGAGCTCTCAGTGCGCCCGCGTCCTGGTGCAGGTTAACAGGTTAACTAGCTACTTATAGCCTACTATTTTTCATTAATTTCTGAATACCTTTAAATTTAAAGGATTTGTTATCAGAAAAACTAAAAAAGCTTTTAGAAATGTTTATCTGTATTTATAATGTAAGTAAACATTTAACTTTATTTACCAGCATTTTACATTCGGCTATTCATGAATGTAATAATAAAATGTGACTTGGCCTTAGCCTACCTTTTTTTTTTTTGTCCCTCAAAAAAAGCTTCACAAGATCAGATTATTTGAACAAGACTAAGAATGGGACACACTAAACTTAATCCGACTCTTTATATAACAGGTAAACGTAGTCCAGGATTATGTGAAACATGTCAAGTAAAGGAAACAGTAGAACATGTGTTATTAATTTGTCTTAAAGGTTTGAGCAGGACAGGAATTAACTATTAATATACAATCAGAAACTTACTAAATATAAATCAAGGGTCAGATAAAATTATTAAAGCTGTTTGAAAATGCATTAAAATAGTGATTTTAAGAACAGAAATATAGATTTTATCATGCAGGCCTAGACTGAAATCACTTCACACTCCAGCACAGCAGGTGGCGATATGATCCTTAAAGCTGCTGTGCAACTCGCCAATAAACCAACAGAAGAAGAAGAAGAAGCCGCTCTCTCTCTCTCCTGAGTCTCGTCTGAAAGAAAGGTTTGTGTTTTTAACCATTTAAAGTGTTTCAGTCAACGCAACCGGTTCAGACAGTTTCAAAGTTTTTCAAGCAACGCAGAATGGCTTCATCATTGCTGAATTAAAGATTGTGCTACAGTATCTGACATTAATGAAGGCTGTTTTAGTGAGTAAAGAGTCTTTCTCTTCATTCAGTGAATCAACTGATCGACTCTATCAAACTCCGAGTCAATTCAACCGATTGATCGCTAAATGATTCAGTGATTCGAAGCACAAATACAACAAACACAACTTTTACAAACCTATAGCAGTTTTATTTTCCCCCTGAAAAGCTAATCTATTAAATATAACAAGTATTAAATGAACAGATAATAATAAACGGTAAATGTAATACCAAATGCAATACAAAAATGCTGTTTATACTTTATTGTGTTGTGTGCCGATCGATCGATCTGACTGCGTGGCGCCGATGCACCTCGAACAAGTCTGTTGTGTTTGGCGCTGCCACGGCCGCGCTAGTGAAATGAAACATGAAACGTATTCAGTGACGTAACACCTGGCTCTGTATTGGCTCTCTAGCCTGTGGAAAAGCAACCGGTTCTTAAAGGGCTCGCCAGTCTGTTACGATCCCCTGTTTAAATTAGCCAAAATGGGGAACGTAGCATAAAGGTGGACACGTGAAACCAAGATATCATGCAAAAAAAACATTTATTTAAATAACAAAACATGACATAAAGGAAACACGTATCAAAACAGGAAAGGAAACAAAAGAAAAAGTTTCTAAAGCAGCTAACGAAAAAGAATGAATACTTCCAAAATATAAAGGCAACAGAAAAAAAGTAATCAACCAAAAATAAAGAATAAAGATAATAAATCTTGTTTGCTGGTGGCTCTCCTGCCGTTCCTCCCAAGCTCCACTTCAGCGTCCTTAATATAGGTTATCAGCACTCATGCCATCAGACGCAGGTGCGCAAAGGCGGACCTAAACAATCAGACTCCGAGAGAGAGATTACAAGAGACATGACGTCATACGAAGGAGGATACACCCTCAAGGCATAAGCCGTAACACTCCCCCACCTAAAGGAAGAACCTAGTCTCTTTTTTTTTTTTTTTCTTCATGCAAGAGAGACAGGTTCTGGGTGAAGCTATCAAATAACAAACAAGAAAACAGTACACCAACCCAGTGAACCTAATATATTTAAAAAAAAAACATATATATTACCTAGCCCCGAGAAAGGGCATCTGCCATGACATTGTCCGTTCCTTTCTTGTGGTGAATCTCAAGGTTATAATGTTGAGCCATTAAAGCCCAGCGCATCAACCGTTGGTTATGATTGTACATTTTATTTAAAAAAACCAACGGGTTGTGATCCGTGTAAACGACAATGGGAGAAGAGCTATACCCAACGTACACATCAAAGTGCTGCAAAGCAAGCAATAAAGCCAGAGTCTCCTTTTCAATAGTAGAATAATTCAATTGATGACAATTAAACTTCGCAGAAAAATAAGACACTAGATGGGGTATGCCGTCATCACCATACTGAAGCAGGACCGCTCCAACTCCAGTCGCACTGGCATCCACCTCAAGCTTGAACGAACGAGCCACATCGGGAGCAGACAACACTGGAGCACTACAGAGGAGAGATTTCGCACAAAAAAATGCATTTTGACATTCTTCCGACCACTTAAAATCAACTTTAGGACTGCACATTTTTGTTAAGGGGGTAACCACAGTCGAAAAATTTTTACAGAAACATCTGTAATAGCCAGCCATCCCTAAAAATCGTCGCAACTCTCGCTTCGTAGTAGGTACAGGGTACGCAAGAATAGCGGTCACTTTTGCGTCCACAGGACGTACTTGACCGTTTCCGACCTGCTTTCCTAGATATGTGACGGAAGCTTTTGCAAAATCACATTTCGTCAAGTTTAATGTTAAAGAGGCGGCTGCTAATCGACTAAAAACATCATGCAATGTGGAACGGTGATCAGCCCACATAGAAGAAAAGATGACTACATCATCCAGATAGATGTTACAGTTCGGAATGTCACCCAAAACCATAGACATCAACCTCTGAAAGGTGGCGGGGGCGTTTCGCAATCCGAATGCCATCCGCGTATACTGAAAAAAACAATCAGGAGTCACAAAGGCAGACACTTCAGAAGCACGTTCAGTTAATGGCACTTGCCAATAGCCTTTCAAAAGGTCTAGTTTAGTAATGTACTGAGCCGTACCAAGATTGTCGATACAATCCTCCATACGCGGCAACGGAAATGCATCCGGTACAGTAACGGAGTTCACTTTTCTAAAGTCAGTGCAAAAACGGAATGATCCGTCAGCTTTAGGCACTAAAACACATGGTGAACTCCAAGGGCTATTGCTCTTTTTAGCAAAACCATTCTGAACTAAATATTCCACTGCTTGCTTCATAATCTCCCTCTTCCCTATGGGACAGCGATACGGATGCTGCTTTATTGGAACTGCATTACCTACCTCAATGTCATGCTTGATGACAGAGGTACCAGACGGAACATCGTTAAACAGTTCAGGGAAGCTTTCCACCAACTCAATCACATCCTGCTGTTGGTCACTAGACAAATGAGACAGTTGAAAAGGAAACACTTTTAAAACTTCAGAATTTTTTAAACAACCTCCATTCAATAGATCCGTGGACATATTCAATCCATCATCACTCTCCTCAATCACCAGAGTACGGGACAGCATAGATACTTGCTTCTCTTCTTGCACCTGTAATTCACTCTCAGGGAAATTACTTTCCTTTCCAGGTTTACCATTACGACCATGATACGATTTTAACATATTTACATGGCACAAACGCGTCTTCCGACGACGTTCTGGAGTCAAGATTACATAATCTGTGTCGCTCAGTTTACTTTGGATCACATAAGGACCTGTAAACCGTGCAGCCAATGTAGAACCAGGTGAAGGAAGCAACACCAATACCTTCTCTCCCGGCGAAAAATGTCGTTCCACCGCTCGCTTGTCGAAGCAACGCTTCATTTTCTTTTGTGACAAGGAAAGCGCTTCTTTTGCAACAGCACAAGCACTTCGCAAACGTTCACGGGTGCGAGAAATCAAATCAACCACATTACTTTTTCCAGCCGAACCTGGAACAAAAAATTTGTCTTTTAGAATCTTCAAAGGACCTTGCACGTTGTGTCCAAAAACTAGTTCGGATGGACTAAAACCAAGTGATTCTTGTCGGGCTTCACGAAGAGCAAATAAAACTAAAAGGACCCCATCATCCCATTCGTTCTCAGTCTCCAAACAATATTTCCGCAAAGCAGACTTTAAAGTTTGATGCCATCGCTCTAACGCACCCTGTGATTCTGGATGATAAGCACTGGATACGACATGCGACACTTTCAAAGCTTTCAATACATTTTTGAAGACTTTCGACAAAAAATTCGAACCTTGATCAGTTTGAATAGTCTTTGGTAATCCGAACGTAGTAAAAAACTTGACCAAAGCTTTAGTGACGGATTTGGCAGTTATCTTCCTTAACGGTATCGCTTCAGGAAACCGTGTGGCAACGCACATAATTGTTAAAATATACTGTGAACCAGATTTAGTTTTTGGAAGGGGACCAACGCAATCTACAAGAACGCGCTCAAACGGTTCTCCTACAGCCGGAATAGGACGAAGGGGAGCAGGTGGCACAACCTGATTGGTCTTCCCTACTATTTGACATACATGGCACGTTCTACAGTATCGAGAAACGTCAGCCTTCAACTCAGGCCAAAAAAAAATGTTGGAGCACCCGACCGTAGGTTTTATTTACTCCCAGGTGTCCAGACCACGGATGATCATGTGCCAAGCTTAAAATATGCTGTCGAAACTTCAACGGTACCACAATCTGATGGACCAAATTCCAGTCCTCCGAATTCTCATCACTTGATGAACGAGCACTCCAGCGACGCATTAACACAGTGTTATTCCAATAAAACTGATGATTGCGCAACGGCAACATTTTAATGTCAGCACTTAAACGACATTTCGCTAGAGTAGGGTCATTTTTCTGAGCTTCAGTAAGAGCATCACACGAAACAGGCAAAAACACGTCAGGATTTGGACAAACCACAGACTTTGTGATCGGTTTAGAAGTATCCAAACCCTCAAGAAATACATCTTTCTCCAAAATCTCGGCAAAAACAGACTCACCTAAACTAATTTCATTTTCTTCATCGAGACGTTTTGCCTGAGCGCGAGTCGTAATCGCACTAGCAGCGAACACATTTGGAAAACTTTGTGCAAGCGCATCCGGTTGCTGATCAACAAGTGGAATATTAGTGACATGCACCACTGGCATTACTTTGCCTCCAGCGAGATCATTCCCCATTATAAAATCAATACCTTGTACGGGTAGAGAAGAACGAACCGCTACATTAAAACATCCAGAGACTAAACCAGACGACACCCAAACGCGATAAAGAGGGACAGGTATAAAACCCATTTCTATACCCTGTACAATAGTACTGGTATCGCATGCAGATTCCGCGCAGAAAGGAAGAGTATCGGACAATATAAAGGACTGAGATCCTCCTGTCACGCAAAATTTTCACAGCCTTCTGATCCTCAACACGACCAGTCAGTGACACAAAACCATCAAACACAAATGGTTGAAAACACTCATCAGGAACAACAGAAAGCACGGACTGCGGAGCCACTACTTTCACTACAACGGAACCGTGGGGTTGCGTCCGCGAAGCATCTAACGGCTCTTGTTTTTGTTTTAAAATTCGACACTCAGAAATTATATGTCCCACTTTATGACAGTAACCACACTCTTTACGCATTTTTGGGCTATATGGACTAGGCCTTATTTTAAAATCAGAAGGAGCAACTTCATTTTCTTTTTGTGAAGGGTATCCAGACTCACACGTACGTTTTAAAAACACAGGCTTATGCATTAATGCATACTCGTCTGCCAAGACGGCTGCTTGTTGCACAGTACTAACCTTTTGTTCATTTAAATACAACGCAGTACGCTCTGGAACACAATTCTTAAATTCCTCAATGAGCAGAAGTTCTCGCAATGAAATATAGTCAGTGACTTTACACGCCTTTATCCATCTGTCAAAAAGTAGACCCTTCTCACGGGCAAACTCCACATATGTCTGGGACATAGATCTTTTTGTTGAACGAAATCGTTGTCTATAATGTTCAGGCACTAATTCATAAGCACGAAGAATCGCATTTTTCACAGTCTCATACTGTGACAAAGGAAACATAATTGTCACCGCTGGGGAAGCAGCACTGGCACACACACACGTAGACACACACATACCTCATTCACTCTCCACTTTCATCCCTTCCCGCTGTTTCTGTTGTCGGAGAAGCGGGTGCACACGCGATCCGACGGCACATGGACAGGTTGAACATTTCTCCCCCTTTCCATCAGTTTATGCATTTCTGGGCATGTCACGCATACACACGGCACTTTGTATGAGGTTTCGTCTTTGTTATGTGTTGGTTTGCGTGAGTGTATGTTAGTCGGCCTCCCAGGTTGAGATGCTGCACCGGCCAAACAGAGCGAACGAGCGCGAGCAGTTATGACGTCACTGACTGTGCCGCGCCGGCGCACAGCATGCGGAGTTCGGCGAAACCACTGTTTGGCATTAATGGGGGGGTTTTGTGTATGTCAATATGTCGAAATTAAGGGTTAAATGGATTAATTGATGAAGATTATTTTATTTATGAATTATACGTGGAGAGTATGAGTTGTTGTTGAATGATGGGGCATAATTATGGAAAGTATATGAAGTACTTGAGTTTTAACCTATAATATTTACCTGTCAATGGAATGGTCCTAGAATGGGGAGGAGCCTGTCTTATAAAAGGGGGGGACTGGAGTTAAACACGGCACTTGTTTTACCAAGTCGTAACGAGAGGGCAATAGCGGTGCCTCAAGCGAACCCCCCCCACCAACCTTGTATATTGTGGATAAGTGTTACCTGTATATACAGATATTGGATTTCTCCTGTTTATTTTCCTCTTTTGTTGTTTCTTTGTTACTTTTGGGTGTTATTTTATTATGCACCCGTAAATACTTCACTGAGGACTGTACATTTTTGGCACTGTAAATAAATTACACCGTGCACAAAAGTGCTGTTGCGGGTGAGCCATCATTTTTTAACATCTTTACGGACACTTGTTACGTCCCCCAAGCGATCTGGTGGTGCTCGCTTTACCACACATACTGAACACTTTCTTCCAAAGGAAGAGATGCACAAACCTCCTGCGCTTTTCCTGTCAATTTGCACTGTAGCATTAATGACCAGACCTCAGTTGGCCACTTTAAAGCAGAAGCTATGCGTTCAAATGCCTGAAAATAAGCCTCAACCTCTTTCTCGCGAAACGGTGGAACAATTACAATATTTTTCGCCACATTAAATGGAGATGTCGAAGGGGCATTTAAAGAATCCGTTAACACAGATACAGAATTAGCGGTAGACCTACGGTCATTTAGCACTGTGGTGGAATTCGGCAATACTACAACTGCATCAGAATTAGAACTAAACCTACCATCCAATACAGATGATTTCGTAGATTCCCCTGAGTCATCTCGCCTAGCCTGCAATTCCAACTGCCGCATTTTCACTTTCGTATCCGCGTCAACCCGATACAATTCAAGCTGATGCTGCAACTCATCTTTCCGTGCTTGAGCTCGGTCTTGTGTCTCTAGCTGCAACCGAGCCAACCGCAGTTTTAAACGCGAATCGACCTGAGATACTGGTGACGCTTCAGTCGAAAGTGAAAAAGGTTCAAATTTAGGCATCGAAAGAGGTGGTCCTACCTCCGCACCACCCCCGAGAGAATATGCACCTGCGTTGGCAATCGGAGTAACTGGATCGTCAACAGGAGAACGCAGTGGAGCAATTTCCTCTTCCGCCACAGCTGCACCCGATTCTGCTGATTCAGAAACATTATCCACTGAAGGTAACACATTTTTACTAATTAAACCAGCCACCAAACAAGCTTTTAAATCCTCTTTAAGCAATGTTTTAGAAACAGGAATTTCAAAATGTTGAGAAATAAGGAACAAATCGTCCTTTCTACAGGTTTCTAACACTGCAGCACTAGGTTGATTTAAGAACACATTTAAATCAAAAGTTGCCATAATAAATTAATGAGCAAAACCATAATATAATAGTACAAACGATTCCAGACCTACCTAACCAAGAACTAACTACCTCCTCTCTAGTCTTCAGAGGATACCAATTGAGAGGCAAGCCTCCGCCCCGGAATTCCTCCAAAAACAACAAACTAAAATAATAAAACAAAACAATAAATCAGTAAACCGTTGTGAGAACTGGCGCTAGACACAGTCCCCCTGGTTTACTCTACCTACCCGGAAATCGCTTGCACCACCATTATTAGCTTATCTGCTCATCAAAACAAAATCAAATGGACGAGCCCCCAATTTATGTTACGATCCCCTGTTTAAATTAGCCAAAATGGGGAACGTAGCATAAAGGTGGACACGTGAAACCAAGATATCATGCAAAAAAAACATTTATTTAAATAACAAAACATGACATAAAGGAAACGCGTATCAAAACAGGAAAGGAAACAAAAGAAAAAGTTTCTAAAGCAGCTAACGAAAAAGAATGAATACTTCCAAAATATAAAGGCAACAGAAAAAAAGTAATCAACCAAAAATAAAGAATAAAGATAATAAATCTTGTTTGCTGGTGGCTCTCCTGCCGTTCCTCCCAAGCTCCACTTCAGCGTCCTTAATATAGGTTATCAGCACTCATGCCATCAGACGCAGGTGCGCAAAGGCGGACCTAAACAATCAGACTCCGAGAGAGAGATTACAAGAGACATGGCGTCATACGAAGGAGGATACACCCTCAAGGCATAAGCCGTAACAAGTCGAACCAACTAAGAACCGGCAAGAGTACTGGCTCTGAACTAGCACCTGCTGGTGGAAAGGGGGTATTCGTCACGTGTCAGTTTTGCTGCGCTAGCTAACTTCTCAATTTTTTTCCTAACTCTTTAACAGAATCATTAGTCACTTTATGTCCATATGCAGGTCACGTAGTGCTGGGCTCAGTAATGAGTCTATCGCTTCTTTTACTGTCGAAGCTACGACCGAATCCAGAGTATGTTGCTGTTCTTCAAGTAGCATTATCAAGGTCCCCTCTGGAGATGATGGAAACTTTTAAATTATTTTCTTTCTTGGTGACTGCTCAGTCTCTCTTTTCCGAATGTCCTTGACTGCTGACAGATTCATTGTGGGCTAGCTAAAGAATGGTTCAGTTTTCACTGGCAGAGTGAGTGAGTGGAGCAAAGGACTAAGCATGCATTGCTGCCGAAGTGTCACGTCACGTCTCCACATTTGATTGCTTTTCTAAATTTCTAATGAATTGTTTTCAACTGTTATTATATGGGGTAGTCGTGGCCTAATGGTTAGAGAGTCGGACTTGTAATCCAAAGGTTGCGGGTTCGAGTCTCATGCCGGCATGACTTGTAGGTGGGTGGAGTGAATGTACAGCACTCTCTCCATCCTCAATACCACGACTGAGGTGCCCTTGAGCAAGGCACCGAACCCCCAACTGCTCCCCGGGTGCCGCAGCATAAATGGCTGCCCACTGCTCCGGGTGTGTGTTCACGGTGTATGTGTGTTCACTGCTGTGGATGGGTTAAACGCAGAGCACAAATTCCGAGTATGGGTCACCATACTTGGCCGTATGTCACGTCACTTTCACTTTCATTTTCAAGCATGTAAACCAGGCAGGGTTAATCTTACAGTAGCACTCCGCACTGATTACTGTCAAGACTTAAAATCCTTCATCAGTTGAATTAAGATTATAATAATTAAATTTTAAATCAGTGTTAAGGTCATTGCACACTGAGTCCGAAAATTCTCATCCAAAATTTTTGCACGTTAAAAAATAAATATGATCTCACCTTGTCAATCACGTTTACACACTGCCTCCGAAACTTTCATCCGTCATAAAAAAAAAATTCGATTCAGGTTTGATTTTCTGCGTTTTCGCATCCGTAGCATGCATTTTGATATATGAAAGGATGACGAATATGAAAAAACTTTGGACTCTGTGTGCAAGAACCTTTACTCCCCAACATTGATTATATTTTTGCAAATAATTTATTGAGCCTTTTCTTTTAAATTTCAGTTACTGTGTGCATCAAGAACAATCTAACAGATGTTCTAACTGTTGTGATCTAACAGAGAAAGTGACATGATTTAGAAAGTCATTTTATGCAAAACCACTGATCTTTATCTACAGATCAAGGCAAGGCAAGTTTATTTATATAGCACATTTCATACACAGTGGTAATTTAAAGTGCTTTACATAAAAGGAAGTGAAATAGTCAATAATCACACCAATAAAAACAAGGAATTAAAAAATAATAATCACTAGGGGTGTCCCCGACTAAGGATTTTCATAGTCTAATCTGAATTTTCGAATCTTGCCAATATTCGACTGATAGTCGAATCATATGTTTGGGGGCGTGGTCAAAATACATTACCAAGAGTCAAGTTAGACATTCGACAGTAATTAAAAAATGTGTAACGGATGCCTCGCAGATACAAACGGGTAAATAATGTTTTCTGTTTTGATTAAAAGATAGTTAACATTAAACGTCAGCAAAACCCTAAGAATTCACAACATTTTTTTTCAATAGTGCTCTTATTATTACGTTATGTAGGCTATATAGTTATGAATGTTCTGCATCTCTGTTTTGAGCTGCGCGCGCTGAAGATGACCAGTAAAATTAAGCATATTATAGCTCTTTTTTTAATGAATGGGATTTAACTCATGTCTCTCATACAGAATACGCTTTGTTATTTATGTTACGACTTTACAGGCTATCTGAACACAATGCCCCGAGTGTGTCTGCGTGGCTCTGAATTAACTCCTTTTGTGGATGCATTCTTCATGCAACAACGTGCAGAAACACGGCAGCTAAACTCAAAATTAACAGCGTTTTATTATAATAGTGTTCTCATTATAATGTTATGTACATCACAGTCTGAGTTATAGTCATTAATATTTTTGTTGTTTGTCCTGCTGGCGATGCGTGCTGAAGAGATAATCACCGTTACTACAATGAAGCGCTTTTACTGCAGAGCAACTCAACCAAATGCATCTCATACGAGATAAATAATAGTAGGCCTATATACACGATATATAAAGCGGCCAAAATGTTTTGAAATAACTTGTACCCTACCTGATCGAAAAAAAATCCTGTCTTTCACTCTGCCTGCGTCAATTTGAGTCATTTTAAAGATTTAAATCCCTGCCGCCATGCTCCTCTGTCGGTCACGGATTATGAAAAGTGAAACTTCAATCTATAGGAGTGGTTGGATTTATTCACACATGTTAAAATATTTATTTATAGCTTCTTTCTTTTCAGATTCTTATTTACAGCATTATCATAATAGGCTGTATTAAGTTATTAGGAGAAAACCGGTAGTTCTCTGTGAAATCAGACATTTGAGCACCCCCATATAGCCAAAATGGCATGATCATAACACCCCGCGAATATTCGACTGTGAGATTGGGAGTCGAATCAGGCTCCTCCTATCGAAGCATCGGATCATCGACGATTCGGGGTCACCCCTAATAATCACAACAATAAAAACAAGGAATAAAAAAATAAATAATCATAATCATAACAATAAAAACAAGGAATTAAAAAATAATAATCACAACAATAAAAACAAGGTAATGATATAAAAATGGATTTAAAATTAATTTAAAACAGTTAAGAGTAGAAAATGATTATACATAAAATACAGTGCAATTAGTTTGGACGTAGCACAATGCTCATTCAACAAATGCACATCTAGACAGATGAGTTTTGAGTCTAGATTTAAATGTGGCTAATATTTTACCACATTTGATCTCTTCTGGATGCTGGTTCCAGCTGCGGGCGGCATAATAGCTAAAAGCGGACTCCCCTTGTTTTGTGTGAACCCTTGGTATTTCTAACTGACTCGATCCTAATGATCTAAGTGTCTGTTAGGTTTAAATGCAGTGAGCATATCTGCAATGTATTTAGGTTCTAGGCCATTGAGTGATTTATAAACGAGTAAAAGTACTTTAAAATCAATCCTAAATGTAACTGGAAGCCAGTGTAAGGACCTGAGGACTGGTGTGATATGCTCAGATTTTCTGGTTCTAGTCAGAATCCTGGCAGCAGTGTTCTGGATGAGCTGCAGCTGTCTAATGGTCTTCTTGGGAAGGAGACCATTACAATAATCCACCCTGCTGGTGATAAAGGCATGAACAAGTTTCTCCAAGTCATGACTGGAAACAAAACATCTAATTCTTGCAATGTTTTTGAGATGATAGTATGCTGATTTAGTTACTGCTTTGACATGACTACTAAAACTAAGGTCTGTCTCCAGAATCACCCCAAGATTTCTGACTTGATTTTTAGTTGTTTGACCCCTAGAGTCAAGGTATGCTAGTCTCTCAACAGTAGCAAAAAGAGTGTGAGTGTTGTTTAAGTTACTGTTTATAAGGTTTGAGAAGAAGGTATTTCTAGCTGTGGCTAATTCCACATTGAAAGCATGAAGGCTGTCTTTATAGATGCTATAGTGAATTTCGAGTTTTGTCTTCCGTCACGTCCACTCAGCTTTTCTGCATTGTCTTTTCATACTCTGAACTGCTGTTGATTTTCTCCAAAGTGATATTTGTCTGCCATTCTTCTTGCTGACCTTTACCAGAGCAATGTCATCAATAACATTCTTAACTTTTGAGTTAAAGAAATCAAGGAGAAGATCAACAGTCTGCAGAAATGCTTGGTGTTAAAGATATAGCCTTCATAAATAGCGCACTAGTGTTCTCATTAATGCATCTCTTTCTGACAAAGACAGATCTAGATTCAGTGGTAACAGAGATCAGTATATCAAAGAAAATACAGAAGTGATCAGTTCACTGAACTCCTTCTTAAGGAGTTCTGACTGCTCTTTCCGAATATCATTCTTCCCCACATGGATGATGATTCGATTTGCAGTCTTGTGCTTCAGTAGAATGTTCTGAAGTTCCTTGTTCACATCAGAGACGGTTGCTTGAGGAATGCAGCATGTAGTTGTAGTCCTGCTACTGATGTTTCTGATAATAGTCACCCACTCTCAGAGTCCTGGGCTTGGCTGCGCTCTGAGCTGAATGCCGCTGTCTGCTTGAACTCAAGCGCCTGTTAGTTGCAATGTTAGCTGCTGGCTGATACGATCCATGTTTTGTCACATTTGGGGATTCCTCACCCACATTCATTAATGCTTCAAATCTGTTCTCAAGATGTATAGGGGGTGGTAGAATACCAGTGTTTGCAAGCCTTGTCATAGCTGCATCTGGGGTAGAGGATGTTACCGCAGCAATACGAGATACTCGTGACAATCTGATTTATATCATGTATATGATGTAGATCAAGTATAATAGGAACAATCATCTTTGAGAGAGTTTTGTCATCTTGACTGTAGTAACCAAACACAATACGCAGTTTGAACTCTGAATGGAGGATGACAGACATCCGCAGCGGAGAGAAGTTAACGTGAACTTGACTTAAATAATCATCTGTACCTCACAATAAACTATAGAATGACTTCAGAACACTTGGAATATAGTGCAGGAAAACTTTATGGTGCTTTATAATGTTTCCGTGCCTTTTGTTGGGCTTAACTATAACACAGAGTAGTATACACACAATATGGGATTTGGACTGGTCTTGTCTGACCGATACCCGGTCCAGCAGAAAAGAGCAATATTGGAGCTGATATGAATACTGAGTATGTGGGATGATGGACAACATTGGAGCTAAAGAAAATGAAGCCGATGGGTCAACAGACCAAGGTGGAGCTGAGGAATCAGAGCCATGGTTAATCTTCATTAGGGACTGGTCTATAATAACTCAGTTTTGTTGGATAATGTTGGTTTTGATATCTGTTAAGCCATTAAACTGCGATTAACTTGTATTTGTCTATTTTTTTTTTTAGACCCGATGGCACTGAAAGAAGAGAAGCAAGAACTGAAAAGGATAGAACAGAATGATTTCATGACTGTGGAAAAATCCATACAGGCTAAAACGTCATCACAGAAAAAAGCTCAGAAGACCAAATCTAACAATTACTTCACGTGCCATCAATGTGGAAAGAGTTTCAATAAAAGATATAACCTTAAAGACCACATGAAAGTTCACACTGGAGTGAAGCCATTCACATGTGATCAGTGTGGAAAGAGTTTTAGTAGTAAAGCAAGCCTCAAAACTCATGTGAGACTTCACACCGGAGAGAGGCTTTTTACCTGCAGTCTGTGTGGAAAGAGCTTCCCACATAAATCACACCTTGACTCCCACATGAGAATTCACACCGGAGAGAAGCCTTTTACCTGCAAAATGTGTGGGAAGAGCTTCACCTAATAAATCACACCTTGATTCCCACATGAGAATTCACACCGGAGAGATGCCTTTTACCTGCAAAATGTGTGGGAAGAGCTTCCCATATAAATCACACCTTGACTCCCACATGAGAATTCACACCGGAGAGAAGCCTTTTACCTGCAAAATGTGTGGGAAGAGCTTCACAAATAAATCACACCTTGATTCCCACATGAGAACTCACACTGCAGAGAAACCATTCACATGTGATCAGTGTGGAAAGAGTTTCAGACATGAGTTAACCCTTAATTACCATGTGAAGAGAGAACACACCGGAGAGAACGATGCTATATGTCATCAGTGTGGAAAGAGTTTCAGCTGTACAGCAAGCCTCAAAACTCATATGGGACTTCACACTGGAGAGAGGCTTTTTACCTGCAGTCTGTGTGGAAAGAGCTTCCCCTATAAATCACACCTTGACTCCCACATGAGAACTCACACTGCAGAGAAACCATTCACATGTGATCAGTGTGGAAAGAGTTTCAGACATAAAGTAACCCTTAATTCACACATGAAAACTCACACCGGAGTGAGTCCTTACACCTGCACACAGTGTGGGAAGAGCGTCTCAAATAAATCAGCCCTTAAAGCCCACATGAGAATTCACACAGGAGAGAAGCCCTTCACCTGCACACTGTGTGGGAAGAGCTTCTCACTAAAAGGAAATCTCAAGGGTCACATGAAAACTCACACAGGAGAGAAGCCTTTCAAGTGTCTTCAGTGTGAGAAGAGCTTCACGTATAAAAGTGTCCTGGAACATCATTTGAAAACACATTCTGGAAAGAAACTGCAGAGCTCTGCCAGTGGAAAGAGGCTCCGGAAAAGACGGAGTTAGAGAAATAATCTGCCCGTTCGCTCTGGAGGAAGGGTGTTTAAGTGTGATAAGTGTAATAAAACATATATTTTGCCATCACACTTGCAGATACATCTGAAAAGTCATGCAGATGTGAGATCGTATTTGTGTTCTTTGTGTGGGAAACGTTTTAAATGGCTCAGTAGTTTAAAATGACACCAAAAAATACTTACCTGTGTGAAATTAAAGCTACATTCACACTGCAGCTGAATGTGGCCCAAATCTATTTTTATTTATTTTTTATTAATACTTATCACCTTCTGTGGCTGCACCTAGGGTTGGGTATCGTTTTAATTTTATCAATTCCGATTCTGCTTATCGATTCTGATTCTTTTCGATTCCCAGTTTCGATTCCAATGTGATTAAATAACAATATCAAGTATTTATCCTGTGTCTCTTTTTTCATAACTTTTAGTTTAATACCATGAAAAAGAGGTAAGAGTTTACCTTTAAGAGTTGCACACTTTAAGAGTTGTTTGTGTGCAAAATAGAACTGCTTGATTCTGGATAAATAAAAGTGTTTTTTTTCTTCTTTTCTTTTCTTCCCAATGGAAGTTGTGGTTCTCTCATGATTCTGAAGAAAAACAGACAACTAAACAAAATCAAAAGTAATTTATGAATAAATGATTCAAAGACTCACTCAAGATCTTGTTTCATTACTGTTTGAATCAGCGTTCTTCAACAAATCTCTTGTATGATTCAAAGACAAATATTTTTTAACAGTCCCTTTTCGCCACCTACTGGCATAACAATGTTATCGATAAATCTTCAATTGATTTACCCCAGGTTTATCGCTACAGTACACATCAGAGTTTATATCTGAACTATAAACTTGTATCCCAGTACTTCTGTGATTTGAATGTTTGTAATACAGAAATAATGATGCTGTATGGTTGAAAAGACTGAAGCTGTTTCACCCAGGTGAAAATAGTGTACTTGAGTGCACTAAAAAAATACTTTAATACAAGAAAGTACATTTGTAGTACATTCTTATTGTTTGTGCTAAAGGAAACTGTGAAAAATTATACACTATAAATACAGTAATTAAAAGTATAGTTTTACTTCAGTAGTCCTTAAGTGCAATTTCAGAATCAGAATCAAAATGATATTTATTGCCAGGTATGTTTACACATATGAGGAATTTGTTTTCATGACAGAAGCTACTGCAGCGCAACAGAATGACAGTGACAGAACAAAAAACAGATAATAAAAAGAAAGATTAAAAAACAAGTAAATGAGGAATAACAATATACAAATTGACAATTGTATGTACAGTAGGGCTGCACGATATATCGTTTCAGCATCGATATCGCGATGTGCACATCTGCAATAGTCACATCGCAGGATGTGCGATGTTTAGTAGGCCTATACTTTTCGTTATATGTATATACACTGATTGTTTTCTTTGCTCACACACAGACACTGCATCTACACCAGACACAACAGCTGTACAGAGATATCCATTTTTAAATAAATTTAGTAGCAGAGCTACTGCAAGATTTCAGTGCTGGAAATCCATTTATCCTTTGCTGAAACTTCCGCGTTGTCGAGGAGAGCGCTGATCACGGTTGCTTAGCAACGGCAGAAGCCTCGAAAGCACAAGCTCCAGAGCGCTTTGGAAAGAAGGAGAAAGCAGCGCGGCTGGCGTTTTCCACGCATTTTTAGCCACGACATGTGAACGGCCTATGGCCACAAAGTCTGTCTACACTGGACGCGACAAAGCTACTGTTACAAATCATTTGAATTTTTGTGTCAGTACGTCATAAATAGAGCAAGGCATCAGTTAGAGCGGGGATTTAAACTGGGATTAGAGCGGGAATTTGTCGCGCCGCACATGCATCCAGTGTATACAGACAGCATCACTGATTATGGGTGTAGACAAGGTAAGAGCCACGCAGATGCTATGGTTGTAATTTGTTTATTTTCTATGCTGATTTACTCACCTATAAAATCACCCCAATCATTGATTTTGTTTTTACAAATAGATTAAAATCATCTGGTGATTTTTGTTATTATTATTATTATTATTTTCCATATCGCAATATATATTGCAGAAAAACAAAATATCGCAATGTGAGTTTTTTCCAATATCGTGCAGCCCTAATGTACAGGTATATAACAGTAGACAGTTTTTGTATGTACAGGTATATTATGTGCAATTGAAATGTAGACTAAGTATGTGTGTTAGATAAATAAGTGTATAAATAGTGTGTGTACCATAATTATTGTCAAGTGTTCATGAGATGGACTGCCTGAGGAAAGAAACTGTTCCTGTGTCTGGTCGTTCTGGTGCTCAGAGCTCTGTAGCATCGACCAGACGGTAACAGTTCAAAGAGGGAGTGTGCTGGATGTGAGGGGTCCAGAGTGATTTTGCCTGCCCTTTTGCTCACTCTGGATGAGTACAGTTCTTGGAGAGTAGGGAGGGTTGTACCAATGATTCGCTCAGCAGTCCGCACTACCCTCCGTAGTCTTCAGTGGTCAAATTTGGTAGCTGAGCTAAACACGTGAGTCTATGTGATTGTCCCACTTCAGGTCCTGAGAAATTGTGGTGCCCAGGAATCTGAATGACTCCACTGCAGTCACAGTGCTGTTCATGATGGTGAGTGGGGGGAGAGCAGGGGGGTTTATCTTGAAGTCCACGATCATCTCCACGGTTTTGAGAGTGTTGAGCTCCAGGTTGTTAAGACTGCACCAGACAGCCAGCTCTTTAACCTCCTGTCTGTAAGCAGACTCGTCACCGTCCTGGATGAGGCCGATCAGTGTGGTGTCGTCTGCAAACTTCAGGAGCTTGACAGAGGGGTCTTTAGATGTGCAGTCGTTCATGTAGAGAGAGAAGAGCAGTGGGGAGAGAACACAGACCCGAGGAGCTCCAGTACTAATCGTACGAGTGCTGGATGTGTATTTTCCCAGCCTCACTAGCTGCTGCCTGTCTGTCAGGAAGCTGTTGATCCACTGACAGACGGAGGTGGGCACGGAGAGCTGAGTTAGTTTGGGCAGGAGGCGGTTTGGAATGATAGTGTTAAAGGCCGAGCTGAAGTCCACAAACAGGATCCTCACATAAGCCCCTGGTCTGTCTAGATGTTGCAGAACCAGTTTTTCAAAAGACTTCATGACCACAGACGTTAGAGCCATGGGCCTGTAGTCATTTAGTCCTGTAATTTTGGATTTCTTTGGGACGGGGATGATGGTGGAGCATTTGAAGCATGAAGGGACTTTGCACAGTTTCAGTGATCTGTTGAAGATCTTTGTGAAGATGGGGGCCAGCTGGTCAGCACAGGTTTTCAGACAGGCTGGTGTGACACCGTCTGGGCCTGGTGCTTTTTTCCTTTTCTGCTTCCGGAAGACCTGGCACACATCTTCTTCGCTGAACTGAAGTCAAGTCAAGTCAAGTCTGCTTTATTGTCAATTCTTCCACATGTACAGCACATACATACAGAGAATTGAAATTGTGTTACTCTCAGACCCTTGGTGCATACAGTTAACAGTAAACACAGACAGTAGACGTTCAAATACAGATAAATACAGTTTAAACATATGTACATACAAACTATACAGATATACAAATGAGGACATTGTAGAAAAAGAAAAAAAAAGATAGATAAAGTGGCACAAGGCACATGGCAGATAGAGTGCAAACCAGTTAAATAAAACAAAACTGTGCAGATATATGTGTAGTGCAAAAAAGAGCTTATCAGTCTGCTAAAGTGATAAGAGAACAGAGAACAGTCTTTATCAGACTGTCAGAAGAGGTAGTTTGCAGTCAATGCTGGATGAGGTAGTGATCAGTCCAATGCTGCACAAAGTGACTGGTGCGGGTCACAGTTTGTAAGGAGGGGGGGGGGGGAGCTGGGGGGGGTCGTAGTGTCAGAGTTCAGTGTTGCGTGGGGTAAAAGTGGGGAGGGGGCAAGGACGGGAGGGAGTTCAGCTTCCTGACAGCCTGATGGATGAAGCTGTCCTTCAGTCTGCTGGTCCTCGCCTGGAGACTCCGCAGTCTCCTCCCTGAGGGCAGCAGACTGAAGAAGCTGTCGGGTGGGTGGGATCACCTGCAATGCTGAGGGCTTTGCGGGTGAGACGGGTGCTGTAGATGTCCTGGAGGGAGGGGAGAGAGACACCAACGATCTTCTCAGCTGCTCTCACTATCTGTTGAAGGGACTTGCGGCAGGACGCGTTGCAGGCGCCATACCACACAGTGATGCAGCTAGTCAGGATGCTCTCGATGGTGCCTCTGTAGAAGGTGCACATGATGGGGGTCGGGGCTCTGGCTCTTCTGAGTTTGCGGAGGAAGTAGAGACGCTGCTGTGCTTTCTTGGCCAGTGCCGCAGTGTTGTTAGTCCAGGAGAGGTCCTCTGTGATGTGCACACCCAGGAACTTGGTTTTGCTCGCTCTCTCCACAGTCGCACCGTTGATGGTCAGAGGAGCATGCTGAGTGTGCACTCTCCTGAAGTCAACAACAATCTCCTTCGTCTTCTCCACATTCAGAGAGAGATTGTTGTCCCTGCACCACCCGGCCAGGCGGCTCACCTCGCTCCTGTAGTTTGTCTCATCTCTGTTGCTAATGAGACCCACCACAGTCGTGTCATCCGCAAACTTAATGAAAAGGTTAGAGTTGTGTGACGGTGTGCAGTCGTGGGTCAGCAGAGTGAAGAGGAGGGGGCTCAGCACACATCCTTGGGGGGCCCTGTGTTCAGTGTGATGGTGCTGGATGTGTTAATGCCGACCCGTACTGCCTGAGGTCTCCTGGTCAGGAATTTGCAATTTGTGAGTGAGCTGCTGAGGGATGATTGTGTTGAATGCTGAACTGAAGTCTATGAACAGCATCCTGACATATGAGTCTTTTTTGTCCTGATGTGTGAGGGCTGGGTGGAGGGCAGTGGCGATGGCATCATCAGTCGAGCGGTTGGACCTATATGCAAACTGGAAGGGGTCCAGGGAGGGGGGGAGGACAGACTTGATGTGTTGCATGACTAGCCGTTCAAAGCACTTCATGGAAATAGGAGTGAGTGCTACTGGACGGTAGTCATTGAAGCAGGATGGAGATGACTTCTTCGGGACTGGAATGATGGTGGTAGCTTTGAAGCATGTGGGGACAACAGCCTGACTTAGTGAGATGTTGAAGATGTCTGTGAAGACATCAGTGAGTTCCACTGCACAGTCTCTCAGTACACGCCCATGAATGTTGTCAGGACCCGGAGCTTTGCGTGCATTGATCCTGCTGAGGGATCTCCTCACGCTGTCCGAGGACAGCGTCATCACCTGGTCGCCGGGAGGAGGTGGAGTCTTCTGTGCAGTGGTGCTGTTTTGTGCCTCAAAGCGAGCAAAGAAGGGATTCAGCTCGTTCAGCAGGTGAATTGCAGGTGTGGAGGAGAGGGGGGTTGCTGGAGGTGTTAATGGTTGTGTAAAGAGGTGTCCAGAGCGGGTGTGGGGTGTTTTTTTCAAATCTGCAATAGAAGTCATTCAGATTGTCTGCCTGTTGTTGATTCTCCACAGTGCTGGGGGATGGTGTCTTGTAGTTGGTTATCTCTTTCAGACCTTTCCTCACTGATGCTGAGTCACTGGAAGATAATTGGATCTTTAGCTTATCAGAATAATTCCTCTTTGCTACTCTGATCACCTTTTCCAGTGTGTATTTGGCCTGTTTATACAAGACTTTATCCCCCTTCCTGTAAGCATCTTCTTTGGCCTGACGGAGCTGTCTGAGTTTTGCAGTGAACCATGGTTTGTCATTGTTGTAGGTTAAATGAGTTTAAAAGTATACTTAAATACCACTGATATCTAAATTTATTTTTAGTACATAGCAATGCAGAGTACTACTGCAAAAATATACAGAAGAGTTTTATTAGTGTATTTCTTAAAAGTATAGTTTGAATGCTTTAAGAATTAGTTCAATGTTAGTACACTTTTAGATAGTTATCCTAAGTGTCACGAATCCTGTCTATGAACTTCCGTTTACTCGCCACCAGAGGTCACTCGCTCACCACATTGACTCTTGCACTACACTACTGTTGCACTTCACCATCGGACTATAATTCCCATCATCCATTGCACTGACGACACACACAGCTGTCACCAATCTCACATTGCACTGATTACACAGCTGATCTCATCAGACACGCTTTATAAGCCTTGGACTTCCTCTCTGTCATCGCCGAGTATTGTATAGCGTATATCTTGTGATAGCTACATTACGGAGCCAGTTCTAGTTCTGAGTTTCTAGTTTAGTCTAGCCCTGTCTTGCCTGTGTTTCCGTGTGAAGATCTTTGCCCGTGTATTTTGGATTTACCCTTTGCCTGCTGTTTCGGATTGTGTTCGCACCTCGCATGGACTATTGCTCACGGTTATTGGATTCCTCTCTTGTCAAGCCCTATTGGATTACGTTCAACATCGACCGACCCTTGCTTGTTTCCTGGACTACTCTTGTGTCTTGCCCATGATATACCTGTTGCCAATGTTTGACCCACGCTTGTTTCCTGACCACGTCTTTATCAATAAAAGCTCTGCAGATGGATCCGCTTGTCTCACGTCTCGTTGGTCCCGTAACAGAATACTCAGCCACACAAGGATCCAGTGGCTTTTCCAATGAACATTTGCCAGGTATGGACGCAGCGATCTTGTTGCTAGCGCTCAAGCAGGGCACACGATCACTCGAGGGTTACATTGCAGAATATTTGGCTCTGGCTAATGGCTCAGAATTACCAGACTGTATAGTAATAGACTTTTTCTGTGATGGCCTTAACCAGCCTTTAAAATCAAAAGTGATTTATAAGGGTCCTCGCTCGTCAAGTCAAGTCAAGTCACCTTTATTTATATAGCGCTTTTAACAATACAGATTGTGTCAAAGCACTTAAGAGTATCAAGTTGGAGGATAGAGTGTCAGTAATGTATAATAATAAGTTTAAACACTCAATTTTCAGTTAAGGGCATTTCATTATTGAATTTGGAGATGTCATTGTCTAGCTAAGTTTAGTTTAAATAGTATCTGTGAAATCAAATTGACGATAATCGCTAGAAATTAAGTGTCCCCAACTGAGCAAGCCAGAGGCGACAGCAGCAAGGAACCAAAACTCCCTCTGTGACAGAATGGAGAAGAAAAAAAAACTCGGGAGAAACCAGGCTCAGTCGGGGGGCCAGTTCTCCTCTGGCCAGGATATTATTGTTTATTCATTGTTTACTTATTGTTTTAATTAAATTTTTAAATGTATAAATGTATTATATTTCTATTTTTATATTGTTGCAATTTCTAACAATAATAGTATTATGTAGTTAGGTATTTTATTATTATATTTTTAATTATTTGTTTTATTTTTATTTTTATTGTATTTTAGTCGAGGTCTTCACTGGGGATATGTCTCTGGGGCTCATCGCTGACGATCAGGGCCGCAGACATCATCTCCCGGCACCGATCCACCATCTGATCCGGACACGGACTGAGAAACAGAATAAGAAAGAAACAAATATTAGCGTAGATGCCAATCTTCTTACGATGTAACGAGTACATCTGTCACAAATCCAAGCCATGAACTTCCGGTCATTCACCTCTAGAGGTCACTCACCCACCACATGGACTTTCACACCACACAGTCAGTCACAGATCACTCAAGGACTACATTTCCCATCATCCACTGCACCAACACAGCTGTTTGCACTGATCACGCACACACCTGTTTTCCATCTCACAATCACCAGCACCCAATCACACACACACACACTATATAAACCATGGACTTCCTCTCACACACTGCCGAGTATTGTTTAGCCTAGCTACCCTACAAAGCGTTTCCCTGCATCCCTAGTTAGTATTCCTGTGTTTTGATTCCTGCCCGTGTTCTTGGATTGTTCTCTCTGCCTAGCCCTCTGGATATTGTACGCCGATCGCCAACCCACGCTTGCCCTTGGATTATTCTTGTGTCTTGCCCATGCCATACCTGTTTGCTACTGACCGACCCTGCCTGTTTTGACCATGTTTTCTAATAAACTGAAACAGTCCTACCGACTGTGCATGGATTCAAGTCAAAGGCACCCTGCTGCACGTCACATAGCCAGCAGTGCAAATCCCCTCACTCCTGTACACTGATACGAAGGGGGGAGCCAAAGCCTCCTGCTTGACATTTCACAAGTCAGCTTCCTGAAAACCTCTGCAGCTGCAGAAAGAAAGGGGTTTGTTCAGGCGAGCCCTGAAACAGCACATGGAGTGACACTCAAAGACCTCAACCGAATGGCCAGAAACATCCCTGCATTCACACCAGAACTTGCAGGAGAATATGATGTCCATGCTTACTTAAGAGAGATTGACTTTTACCTGCAGTCGTGGACCAGTGTGAACCACAGCCAGGACACATCCAATCGGACTACCAGCAGCTTAAACAAGCCATCATAAAGGAATTCTCAGACCTGAATTCTCACGAACTGGTCGCTGCCTTAGCCATCGAACAGGGCCGTCATGAAACTCCCCATGCTTACTACCACAGACTTCGACGAGCTTACTTCGGAGCTCGCCATGAACCTGGGATGGAGGAGGACACCAGCTTCAAGAGCCTTTTCCTCCGAAACCTCCACCCATTGTAAGTCACCATATAGGCAGTATGGCCGGCCCCACAATGCCTATTCAAAAACTGCGTGACCTGACACAAAAGGCCTTTAACAAGCACAAGGCCTCTACCAAAGGTGTTTGTAAGACCCCACTGATTCTGAACTGCACAACCCAGAATCCAAAACGGGCATCAGAAGGCACTCAGCATTGCCACAATGCAAGGCCCTTCTACAGAAAGCCACTAGCCAGCGAAGGACAGAGCTATCACCATGGCAACAGACCCTGAGACCCAGGCCTCAGACCAACCACTGGCATAAACCATGGAAAAGGCTATGCGAACACCACGGTATGTCCAACGACAGTCCCCCACAACATCCTCCTCCACACCCTTCACACAGGTGCCAAACAGATGCTGCACAAGGACAGCTGGACACACCTACTTCTGTGTTACAGGAGCTGCTGACTCTAGCAAAAACAAAATTCAACTGAGGAATACTGCGAAGAACAAAACTCGGACTCCTTGCCTGATGCAACACAGCATCAGACCCCTCCAAGGAAGGAGGATCCCTTAAAACCAGTCGACACCCCAGAAGCAGCCAGACAACGTTGGATGGAACAACGGGCCCACATGCCCAACAGCGAAACCTCTACCAACACAACTCAAACAAGCCCAAGTCGGTGCTGCCACAAAAGCAAAGCGACACCACAAACATCAGACTTCTGGTGACGTTCCAGCAGAACAGAGGGCTAACAACACCTGCTGTCCTCCTGCCATCATCATTAGGTCAGTCTGAAACTCTCTTCACACTACAAAATCTCCATAAAAATTCCCTTCGACCCCTGGAACCAGTGAGAGTCTAACCCGGCTATTTCACACCGCGGGTACCACAGCCTACTGACTAACAACATCAACAACCATCTGACCCGGACCAACTCACTTCAGGATGACAGGTGACACTGCCTCTACACCTGCTGCACAAGCTCGAGGACCCGCACCTTGCTACAGCATACCACCTGACAGCATCCACCACGGCACCACAACCACTCCTGGAGGCAACCAACAGCCCGAGAGCCACCACTGTCTCCCAGCCGTGGGTGGCAGGTGTGTGTTTGATCGTTCTTCATCTTTAACGTCGCTCGCTGTTGTCTGTTCAAAAGGGGGGAATTACTGTATGTAGCATTTGGACCAATCAGACACACAATTTTGCATTTGATTTAACAAATCAATTAGTTATTAGTTTAACAAATAGTCACAGACCCCTCACCCAATACACATACTGGGTGCTAGTATGTCTGTCAATGACTTCAGGCCCCCGGTTCCATGGCAACCGATCTGATGACACTATCGTCCAGAAGCGAGCAGAGAAAAGGTACTCCTCTCAGAAAACGTACAAATAAAGATCATTTTAGATGATTAATTATTATTTGGAGCATTGGGATCGCTAGAAGAGGGCTTAATGAACTAATTTTTGTGAAAACCTCAGATTCGACCAAAACTGACATTTTTCACTTCTTTTGCCTGTAAAACACATTTTTTTAGTATTCCACTCATGTTGTTACAAACCTGCATGAGAGAGTTTCAATTTTGGGTAAACTATCCTGACTATTCTTAAGCCCGAGGCACACGGCTCGATTTTAGCAATTGTATAAGATCACTGCAAACCACACTGCGACATGGATCTAATAAACTTGGGTACGACATGCATGTAGACTGTATGATGATGATGACACCTGGGCCCTCATTTATAACAGTTGTGTATGCACACAACCTGCCCTGAAAGAGGCATACGCAACTTCCTACGCAAAATGTGGGATTTATAAAAACAAATTTGATCGGGAAATTTGTGCACCTGCATGCAAACTCTGACCCATGCGTACAAATTATTTTTTTTCCAGAAAATTAATGACGTAAACTATGATTTAAACTCTGTTTTCATGTTGATATACACATTTGCATTAAATATTCCACTCTCATAATGTACATAAGCACTGAAATTACATAAAGTCATTACGCAGAAGTTAAACCAAAATTTTATGAATTTAGACAGTTGTAGTGGATGCGCTTAATCACTTTTCCTGTGGCATGATATGTTTTAATGACAGCGGGGAGTGCTATAGGTGCACAATAATTCATCTTTAAACTAAACTGTAGATCTCATGTTATGAGAAAATACTTTTTAGTGAGAACAATGATCAATGATGCACACTTACTGCAATATTATGTGTAGCAAATTAGCTCAAAGTGAGATGAACATAATTAATCATAACAGGTTGTTATCAATTATATATTCATCTTCAGGAATTAACTGTAGCATTAATAGTACAATAAAATGTATATAATAAAATTTGCTCGTCCGCAGTACGGACAGTTTTAATCATCTATTGACTCTAAGGAAAATCATTTATCTGGCCACGAAAAATTTAATTTCCTTACTAATACATTGCAGAGCATGTAGTAAAAACCGGGACGTTAAAGTGACCTTCTCTAAGCGGCAGACACAGACAACCAAGTGTGAATACATATGGATGTTCATTAAACTACACTACATGGGAACATGTAACACTGAACTAAACACAAACATAACACACATTAAACATAGAGGCCAACACAAGGAAGGCATGGAGAGAGAGAGAGTGAGAGTGAGAGTGAGAGTGAGAGAGAGAGAGAGAGAGAGCATAATGGTAGGATTTGCACATCAGCTAAACACAACCTGTTAGAACCATCAAAGAATTACATCACCTTAATTAAAAGGGGTCGAAGCCTAGAAGCGCATCTAAATAGTTAACAAGCGGTTACTTGC
The DNA here is from genome assembly GCA_027422415.1 of Schizothorax lantsangensis. Taxonomy (NCBI): domain Eukaryota; kingdom Metazoa; phylum Chordata; class Actinopteri; order Cypriniformes; family Cyprinidae; genus Schizothorax; species Schizothorax lantsangensis. The sequence goes on along the minus strand of JAPDDO010000482.1, from coordinate 5,776 downwards.
ATATTGGTTATGTTGGTGCTGAGTAAAGTATCCTGGTGCATGCATAATGCTTACACTGTAAAAACCAACAAGTTAGGGTAACTCAAACCATTTGAGTAAACCAATCCCCTTGGTTTAAACCATGTAAGTTTTAAAAACTTGCAGTTAAGTCATTAGTGATTAATTAAGTGCTGATTGAGCATTAGTGATGAACACCTGCTGTTAACAAACAGAATCACTGAAGAAAAGAGAAACACGAGAACTACTACAACTGACTTCAGACACAGTCTTATATGAAATCACTGAAATAAACTACATTAAATCTCTCAAAATCTGATTAAACATCCCCACAACAGCATCACCAGCTACACTTATTAATAACCCTACTGACTTATTTCTGTCAGACATCTACAGAAGATCTTACTGAGAATTAACTAAGGTTTAGATGTTGATTTATATTTCATTTGAAGTAACCATGTTAGAGATCAGTGTCTGCTTTAGTTGGGCTCTTGTCCCTTGAGTTCTGTGTTAGTTTTTTATTTTTCTCTGGCTGTTGTAACCATGTGTTTCTCGAACATGTTTCTTACAACTCAAAAGCCCAGAGAAAATGATCAGTAGTTGGTTGTTATGTGTTTATAATGACAATCATCTATTAGTGAAGTGATCTCGTTGAGAGTGAACATAGACTCATTGTGTGTCTCTGGTTAAATGGATGTTGTATTGATTACAGTAAAAGTGATTCTAAGAGTCTGTAGTTCTGTAACAGTCTGTTAATATAAAGGACTTTCCAAACAGTTTGTCCACAAAAAGTTTTCATCTATGGTAGTATTAGGACTCACACAGACATCAAGAATCAGCTTATGAACCTCAACAATGGTGACCAATAAAAAAAAAAATCATGCAGCAATGCATGCTGGGAGCCATGGATGAGTTGTGAGTGTAGTTACTACCATAGATGAAAACTTTTTTTGGAAGTCCTTTATATTAACTGACTGTCACAGAACTACAGGCTATTAGAATCACTTTTACTGTAATCAATACAACATCCATTTAACCAGAGATTAGACACACAATGAGTCTATGTTCACTCTCAACGAGATCACTTCACTAATAGATGATTGTCATTATAAACACATAACAACCAACTACTGATCATTTTCTCTGAGCTTTTGAGTTGTAAGAAACATGTTCGAGGAACACATGGTTATAACAGCCAGAGAAAAAGAAGAAATAAAAAACTAACACAGAACTCAAGGGCCAAGAGCCCAACTAAAGCAGACACTGATCTCTAACATGGTTACTTCAAATGAAACTATAAATCCACATCTAAACCTTAGTTAATTCTCAGTAAGATCTTCTGTAGATGTCTGACAGAAATAAAGTCAGTCTGGTTATTAATAAGTGGAGCTGGTGATGCTGTTTGTGGGGATGTTTAATCAGATTTTGAGAGATTTAATGTATTTTATTTCAGTTGATTTCATATAAGACTGTGTCTGAAGTCAGTTGTAGTAGTTCTCGTGTTTCTCTTTTCTTCAGTGATTCTGTTTGTTAACAGCAGGTGTTCATCACTAATGCTCAATCAGCACTTAATTAATCACTTAATTACTAAATTGCAATGTTTATCTTATTTTAGCGAACTCAATTGAAATAAGTTCAGAGTACTCATAACTGCTAGTTTTAAAAACGTAAAATATTTAAGGCAATCAGTTTCCTCAAACGGTTTGAGTTACCGTGACTTGTTGGGTTTTACAGTGTAGATTCTTGATGAATTCCTTTAGGAGTGAAAGCTTCGTCATTCCAGCCACGGGTTGATTGGTCCGAAGTTAAATCGCCAAAGTTACTGAACTTATTTCTGCCAGAAGCTCGGACTATTTCAAATGAATGGAAATTTGATCTTCTACCATCTCCTACAGGCAACGGTTCATTTGAATCTCATGCAATTACTATTACCCACCCTGCTAAAATCCACGTTGTAGTTGTGTATCGTCCCCCAGGTCAACTGGGTGACTTCTTGGAGGAGTTGGATGTGTTACTGTCAAACTTCCCTGAAGATGGTACTCAAGTCAAGTCAAGTCAAGTCACCTTTATTTATATAGCGCTTTTAACAATACAGATTGTGTCAAAGCACTTAACAGTATCAAGTTGGAGGATAGAGTGTCAGTAATGTATAATAATAAGATTAAACACTCAATTTTCAGTTAAGGGCGTTTCATTATTGAATTCGGAGATGTCATTGTCTAGCTAAGTTTTGTTTAAATAGTAACTGTGAAATCAAATTTACTATAATCGTTAGAAATTAAGTGTCCCCAACTGAGCAAGCCAGAGGCGACAGCGGCAAGGAACCAAAACTCCCTCTGTGACAGAATGGAGAAAAAAAACCTTGGTAGAAACCAGGCTCAGTCGGGGGGCCAGTTATCCTCTGGCCAGGATATTATTGTTTATTCATTGTTTACTTGTTGTTTTAATTACATTTTTAAATGTATAAATGTATTATATTTCTATTTTTATATTGTTGCAATTTCTAACAATAATAGTATTATGTAATTAGGTATTTTATTATTATATTTTTAATTATTTGTTTTATTTTTAGTTTTATTGTATTTTAGTCGAGGTCTTCACTGGGGATATGTCTCTGGGGCTCATCGCTGACGATCAGGGCCGCAGACATCATCTCCCGGCGCCGATCCACCATCTGATCCGGACACGGACTGAGAAACAGAATAAGAAAGAAACAACTATTAGCGTAGATGCCAATCTTCTTACGATGTAACGAGTACATCGTGTGTTATGGGAAGTGTTCCCGGTTCCGGTTGATCTAATTAATGCAGCCTAACAATCCTTTAACGGATTTGAATAATAGAAGTGTAGTAGTGTGTTATGTGTACGCCAGGTTAAAGAGGTGGGTCTTTAATCTAGATTTAAACTGACAGCGTGTGTCTGCCTCCCGAACAGTGTTAGGTAGATTGTTCCAGAGTTTGGGCGCTAAATAGGAAAAAGATCTGCCGCCCGCAGTTGATTTTGATATTCTAGGTATTATCAAATGGCCAGAGTATTTGAGAACGCAGCGGACGTGAAGGACTATAATGCGATAAGAGCTCGCTCAAGTAGTGAGGAGCTAAACCATTTAGGGCTTTATAATAATTAACAAGAAAATTTTAAAATCTATACGATGTTTAGTAGGGAGCCAGTGCAGTGTTGACAGAACCGGGCTAATGTGGTCATACTTCCTGGTTCTAGTAAGAACTCTAGCTGCTGCATTTGAACCATCTGTAATTTGTTTATTAAGCGTGCAGAACAAACCACCAATAAAGCATTACAATAACTAACCTTGAGGTCATAAACGCATGAATTAATGTTTCTGCATTTGACATTGAGAGCATAGGTCTCAGTTTAGATATATTTTTAAGATGAAAAAATGCAGTTTTACAAATGCTAGAAACGTGGCTGTCAAAGAGAGATTACTATTAATAGCACACCTAGGTTCCTGACTGATGACGAAGAATTTACAGAGCAGCCATCAAGTGTTAGACAGTGTTCTAGGTTATTACTTGTGGGGGTTTTAGGTCCGATAATTAACACCTCTGTTTTTTCAGAATTTAGCAGTAAGAAATTACTCGTCATCCAGTTTTTTATATCGACTATGCATTCCATAAGTTTCTCAATTTGGTGTGTTTCAATTTGATGTGTTTCACCAGGCCGTGAAGAAATATAGAGCTGAGTATCATCAGCATAACAGTGAAAGCTAACCCCGTGTTTCCTAATGATATTTCCCAAGGGTAACATATAAAGCGTGAAAAGTAACGGCCCTAGTACTGAGCCTTGAGGAACTCCATACTGCACTTGTGATTGATATGATACCTCGTCATTCACTGCTACGAATTGATGGCGGTCAGATAAGTACGATTTTAACCATGCTAATGCACTTCCAAGAATGCCAACAAAGTTTTCTAGTCTATTCAAAAGAATGTTGTGATCGATAGTGTCGAACGCAGCGCTAAGATCCAGTAGAACTAATAGAGAGATACAACCACGATCAGATGATAAAAGCAGATCATTAGTAACTCTAATGAGAGCAGTCTCAGTACTGTGATACGGTCTAAATCCTGACTGGAAATCCTCACAGATATCAATTTTCTCTAGGAAGGAATGTAATTGTGAGGATACAACCTTTTCTAATATCTTTGACAAAAAAGGGAGATTCGAGATCGGTCTGTAATTAACTAGATCTTTGGGGTCAAGTTGTGGTTTTTTAATGAGAGGCTTAATAACAGCCAATTTAAAGTTTTTGGGGACATATCCTAATGACAATGACGAATTAATAATAGCCAAAAGAGGATCTATGACTTCTGGAAGCACCCCTTTTAGTAGTTTAGATGGAATAGGGTCTAACATACATGTTGTTGCTTTAGATGATTTAACAAGTTATACAAATTCTTCCTCTCCTATAGTAGAGAATGAGTGGAATTGTTCCTCAGGGGATCTATAGTACACTATTTGATGCGATAATATAGCTGACGGCTGCATGGTTACAATTTGATCTCTAATAGTATCAATTTTGGAAGTAAAATAGTTCATAAAGTCATTACTGCTGTGCTGTTGGAAATGTCAACACTGTTGATGCTTTTTTTTTTGTTAATTTTGCCACTGTATTGAATAAATACCTGGGGGTTTGTTAGTTTTGTTCTAAAAGAGACGAAAGTAATCAGATCTAGCGGTTTTTAAAGCTTTTCTGTAGGATAGAGTACTTTCCCGCAGGCTAAACGAAATACCTCTAGTTTTGTTTTCCTCCAGCTGCGCTCCATTTTCCGGGCTGCTCTCTTTAGAGTGCGAGAGTGTGCTCATTATACCACGGTGTTGGACTCTTTTCCTTAATCTTCCTTAAGCGTAAGGAGCAACCGTATCTAAAGTGCTAGAAAAGAGAGAGTTCATAGTTTCTGTTACATCATCAAGTTGTTCTGAGCTGTTGGATATGCTAAGGAATTGAGATAAATCAGGAAGATTACTTACAAAGCAGTCTTTTGTGGTAGAAGTGATGGTTCTACCATATTTGTAAGAAGGAGTTGAATTTACAGCTTTAACTATATGGAGTTTACACAAGACTAAGATAATGATCTGATATATCATCGCTTTGCTGCAGAATTTCAACACCATTAAATCAATTCCATGCGACAGTATTAAATCTAGTGTATGATTTCGACTATGAGTAGTCCTGAAACGTGTTGTTACCCCAATAGAGTTCAGAATGTCTATGAATGTGATCCTAATGCATCTTTTTCATTATCAACATGGATATTAAAATCACCCACAATTAGGACTCTATCTGCAGCCAGCACTAACTCTGATAGAAAATCAGCAAATTCTTTATTAAAGTCTGTATGGTGCCCTGGTGGCCTGTATACAGTAGCCAGTACAAACATCACGGGGGATTTATCATTATATTTTTCTCTAGATAATTTTATATGAAGCACCATTACTTCAAAGGAGTTATACTTAAAGCCTGTCTTCTGAGAAATACTGAGAATATTGTTATAAATTGTAGCAAACACCTCCCCCTTTGCCTTTTGGACGCGGCTCATTTTTGTAACAGTAATCTTGGGGGGTAGACTCGTTTAAAATAATGTATTCATCTGGTTTTAGCCATGTTTCTGTCAAACAGAGCAAATCTAGGTTATGATCATTAATCAAATCATTTACAAAAAGTGCTTTTGTAGAAAGGGACCTGATATTCAGTAAGCCAAGTTTTATCAATGTTTCTGTGTATTGTAAACATTTTTTATTTGTTGAACATCATTAAATG
>JAPDDO010000412.1:0-36373 GCA_027422415.1 Schizothorax lantsangensis | reverse complement strand
TACACGGGTCAGGGTGCGGGACGGACCCGCCTGCCTACAATCTTTGACTTTGTTCAAAAAGAAATAAACACCAGATATGACAAATCTACAGAATATGACAACACTTATACCGGACGTGACAATAGATACACTGAACTTGACCCTATAAACACCAACCGTGACTCAGATATAATAATACAAATAGAACGAATAACAGACAACGAGAATCATTACAGATCTTTCCTGAAGTGATGATTATAGAGACAAGATCTATGATCGATTTGATGAAAGAGACACAATGCTGAGGAGGCCGGACCAGTTGGTGCTTCAACTAAATCAGACAAAAAAGAAAAACATAATAAAAAAAAACAGAAAGGGTCGTAACAAAAATAAAAACACAGTTGGCATTTTGATGGAACCTGAGTATCCGCAACAGAGAGAGCTTCATCTAGATTTGACAGAAATATCTCTGAGAATCTTACAAGAAGCAATCTCAACAGGTTTAACAACCAGCAGAGATACGGTGCGGACACCGACAGGTTCTATCAATACACAAACACAAATGACCAACACGCATACAGTACTGGGACAGATTTAGACCAGATCAGTTACACGGAATACGACGATCAGGACTCTGAACCATTAGACCCCGACCAAACATCAGAGCAAGACGTGATGTCTGCTATAACTCTGCTCGACCAACAGCTGGAGTATCCAGAGCACCAATGGCCACTGAGAACAGGAGCCAAAGACATACAAACACTAACATGACTCACAATAAAGATTCGCACAAAACACATACAACATACAAAGGGATAGAGGGAACCGTTTCCTCCCCGGAAACAACAGGGGGGGGAGGGCGTCAAAAAGACTCTAATATAGATAGAAACCCTGATTATACATCCCTCGCCCAGGTTAAAGCTCACCATGAAACTAATGTATGAGCTAATACGTGCGGTGCACCATCTGCAGAATGTAACGACCAAAATCAAAGATAACACACCTACTGGGTTCCGAAAAATGACGCAGTTCCTGATTGATACCATTAAACCAGCTGCCCCCTCCAAAAAAACGGAGGAGCTGTTAGAAGGTAACGCCAGAAACTGGCTGCATAATACCCAGCTAATTTTGGAGGAACACTACGAGACCCACATACATGAGATCCTATCAGAATTAGAAGAAAGAACCAATCAAGCGGATTGGAGACAAGCATTTGAGGTGGCTTCAAACTGGGCGAGAAAAAAAACTTCCGTGAGAGACTGAATGAAGAGGTGCTTGAAAAAGTGGAGGCCCTCTACGTTGTACAAATGAACACTGAAGCACAAAACACATACAGACACTAATAGACAAACAGAGACAGTAGTACAACAGACAACAAGACAGGAGAGGCTCACTGTGGACACACAGACCTCACCGTTGAACGTACCAGACCCCTCACGTACCCCAACCGGGAGGGGAGAATGGTCGTTCGATGCGGAAGAGAACCCTCCTGAAGAGCCTCGACCACTTACACCTACATCCACACCCGCCAGACACCAAGAGCCCCTGGAGCAGAGAACTCGCAGAAGGTGTGCCACTGAGGTGTTGGTGGAATTAGAAACATTAAATGAGCCAGAACAAGAGACAGTTGTTGAGGACGGTGCTCAGATGGGTGCGGTTAACCCTAATGCAGAGAGACTAGAAAGAGTCTTAAATCGCAAAGAGGATGCGATCGTGATAGATGATAATGTAACCCCCCAAAAACATACTGAGAAGAGAAAGAACACAGATGACAGACCACTGATCTCAAAGCTGTCTCTCACCAGGCTCACGGCTCCACCTTTCCTCTTTTTTGAAGACTCGGAGGACTCTGAGGGGGCCCCCGGTCCCTTGCTCAGCATTCTCGTGGTTTTTAAAAGAAGGACAGAGAATAATAGAGGAGGGCAGTGAGGCCGACTCAGAGGCAGAGGATCAGGTTACCCGCATACTGAATCGAGCCCTCCCTGAGAAAGAAAAAACTGTGAACACAGCGAATAGACACATAAATACAACTAGGAAAAACCAAGACTGGAGTCTAACCCTTAAAAATAAATATGTAATAATAGGGGACTCCAATGTCTCTAAAATGAGAAATTTCAGTTACGTAAACCTACAAATAGACAGTTTCCCAGGAGCTAAGTTTCAGCATGCGGGGAACCTGATCGAGAAGGCCACTATAACAGTACAGCCTGAGATGGTCATATTCTCCTTCGGTATAAACAACAGAACACAAAGGTGTGTACAGAATACCACCAAGGAAATACAGCGAACGTATAAGATGGCGAGAGAAACAGATTGCCTAACGCTCGGCTGTATTTCCCTGTCATCAATTACTCCGAACTACTGGTGTGGGAAGAAAGAACGCACCTGGATGGAGTAAACGAGTACATAAGAGAAACATTGATGTACATAGAAAAACTTCCACACGACAGATTCAAAGTGGAGCAGGACTTACTCCACTGGACCACAGAGACCGCCAAGGCCATCCTGGAACACTGGGCGCACCAGTTAAACTGGCCAGGTCCATCAGGCAAATAAATAGCGCCGAGAAACTCATAGTTAATCTGACCGCTTCATTCCATCTCACAAAATCACAAGAATCACTTTTACTGAAAGGTCTGTCATTCGTACCAGCACCTAGAAATCAGAAAACGTTAAAGATTGAGTTACTAAAAGATTTACAGAAATACCACAGGAGGATCAAATTAGAGGCCTTCTTTGAGAAAAAGAAAAAGACAAAAGAAAAGACCCCCTTTCACCCTCGGATCGGACTGGACACCTCCTCTCTCCAGACTCCCTACACAGGTCCATAAGATCATTGATGCTGACCTACATGCGTTTCGACATCTGCATTGGAACTGGAGAGAGGAACCCAACCTGACCCGAGGGGAAGAAAGGGCCCTCAATCTCCTCAAAAACAACACAGACATCGTCATCAAGCCAGCCGATAAAGGCAACGCTATAGTACTTTTAGATAAAAAAGATTATTTGTGGGAGGGAATGAAGCAGTTGGAGAACACAGATCATTATATCCCTCTCGATGAACCCATCTACCCACAAACTAAAGTTGAGGTGGAAGAGATACTAGAGGAGATGTATGATAGAAAGATCATTAACAGAAAGCAGTGGGAATACCTCTCAGGCCCTGCCGTGCCAAGGGCACGCAGGGTTTTATCTTTTGCCAAAGATCCATAAAGAAAGAAAAAAATGGAGCCTGCCAGGTAAAGTGCCACCCGGTAGGCCCATCGTATCGGATTGTAATAGCGAGACGTACAACACCGCAGAATTCATCGAGTACCATTTGAACCCTATTTCACAAAAGCATACGAGCTATTTGAGAGACACCTACGACTTCATTGCAAAGACAAAAGACCTGAGGATTCCCACTGGCGCCCTGCTCTTCACAATCGATATTGACAGTCTCTACACGAATATCGAGACGGAGGCAGGATTGTCGGCCGTACGAGGGTGCATGAATAAATTTTCCCATGGCAGTAGACCCGATGAGTACATCTTGAAACTATTAGAGATTAATTTGACCAAAAATGACTTCGAGTTCGATTCCAAGTTTTTCCTCCAAACCAAGGGTACGGCCATGGGGAAGAAATTCGCACCCTCGTACGCCAACATCTTCATGGCGCACTGGGAAGAGACCGCGCTGGCGACGGCCACTTTGAAACCGTTCGCCTATTACAGATTTTTAGACGACATTTGGGGTGTCTGGGAGCATTCGAGAGAAGAGTTTATCAAATTTATTGAGCATCTAAACACACATCAGACATCAATCACAGTGAAGTACGAGTTGAACAGTAGAGAAGTTAACTTTTGGACGTGGTCACGTATAAAGGCACTAAATTTGATGAAAACAACAAACTAGACTACCGTGTTTACTTTAAAGAGACGGACACTCATTGTCTTCTACATAAAGACAGTTTTCATCCCGGGCATACTTTTAAAGGGATACTCAAATCCCAGCTTTTAAGATTTCATCGAATCTGCTCGGAAGAGAATGAGTTCATAAAAGCCACAAAAAGTACTCTTTAGAGCACTGAAAGATAGAGGATACGGTAGAGGATTTTTAAGATCAGTCCTCAGAAATTTCCTTAAATCCATAAATAACCCCAAACTGCCAACCCAAACTGGTGAAACAAAAATAGTTCCCTTAGTGGCTTTTTATTCATTCCAGAGCAAACAACTCAATTCGACCATCAAACAAAATTTCTCCAAATTTTTAGAGGACACAGAGATTTTACAAAGACATAAATCAATTGCGGCCTACAAAAGGAACAAAAACTTATTAGATATTCTAGTACAAAGTACAGTTAAAAGTAAAAGAACAATCGGGAAACAAAGAACGTGCAAATACTATCTTGCTCTGAAATGGATAAAAAATGTAACCACGAAGCAAATCTATCAAGTCGACAGAACTCTCTCTCCAGACACCCCGAATTGTGTCTACTTAATTTTCTGCACAAAGTGCAAAAAACAGTATGTCGGACAGACTAAAAATGAGGTGAGAACGAGAATATACCAGCACACTCATAACATCATCCACAAAATCCACAAACGCAGGTTTTTGATTCAACATTTTCTATTACATGGCCTCCCCTCTCTTAGAGCAACTATACTACAAACTAACCCTTTGTGGAGTCTAAAGGACAGACTAAGAGCAGAAAGACTTTGGATAAACAGACTCAACACTCTGTATCCAAAAGGATTGAATGAGGCCTAAGAGATGGGTGAGAGCCATTGAGGAGAATTGTATTCCTGTCCTTTAAGATAGTGAGATTATTCAAATACATATATATTATGATTGATATACCTACACATATACATATATATATATATATATATATATATATTATACAAATACACCCCTACCATACCTAAAACCTACCCATTTTACCCCTTATGGGCACAACCCCACCATACCTAAAACCTACCCATTTTACCCCTTATGGGCACAACCCCACTATACCTAAAACCTACCCTTTCCACCCCTAATAAATTACATTGACAAGTATTATCTATAAGTATTAATAAATACCTAAAAACTAACCCTCAGTAGAAATGTTGGATTAATAAATAATACCTATAAAAACCTTAATAAATAACACTTATAATTAAAAATAATACTTGTTCATACATTTAAAAATCTCACTATCTGTGGTTCAATAAAAAGACCAAATATAATATTGGTGGTGGAGTGATGGGCCTAGGCCGTGGGGGCGGGCCTCGGCCGAGGCGGGAGAGCGGCCAGAAGGAGTATTGAAGGACTGTGCATTACCAGAGCTGGACGCTGCTTCAGCTCTTGGATTCTTTCTAATCCTAACCAAGCCCGTGCCTCGCCTCTGGACTCTCTTGTCTCCGTCCGGGGTGGGCCCCACGGCCTGGACCCATTCTCACACTTCAAAACACTCATGAAAACCACGCAAAAATTCATAAAGAGATTTATTGGAGATAAAATAGAACAAGGACACTTACAGGAAGGATGCAACCTCATGACATACTGTTTTATGAATTCCTAACAGCAACTAAAGGATCTTTTCATAGCAACAGCAACTGAGCACACCATAAGCTTGATTTTCACAAAAACATCTAATAATACATGTAATACAACTAGAATAAAAAATAGACTCCATATAGATTAAAAACACAAACCTCCCTAGATGCAATCACTGGAACTTAGAAACATCATGCTACAAAATGGCGGACTGGAAAGACTAGGTCTCAAAATGGTGGATCACAGGAAAACAAAGGATATATACACAGACAATCGATTAATTAGATAGAAATTGATCTAATTGGATACACATGGAACACAATCCAACAAATCAACAGCATAATTAACCTAAATAATGTTCCAGTAGAGTTTGCAACAGTTTAACATCGGGAGAAACAGTATTTCGGATCGCGATCAATGGCAGCGATCTAAAAACTTAAAAAGCACATGATGTGATGTAGAATGAATAGAGGAATTTTTTGATACCTTGATTGGCGAAATTCATATTTATAAACATATATTTATTCACGTTTTTCGCGATCGCGATCAAGGGAAGCGATTTAAAAACTTAAAAGCACATGATGTGATGTAGAATGAATAGAGGAATTTTTTGATACCTTGATTGGCGAATTCATTTTTTTTTATAAACATATATTTATTCATGTTTTTGTGATAAATCAGCGAGGGGAGGAGTCGCGGGAAGATGACGTCACCGCAGAGGATATATTGTCGCAGGGGCGAGCTCACAGCCATTCGTTCTGAATCGCTCGAGCCGTCAACTTCTGACTCTCGTGTTTATTGTTGCAGATTGAGCAGAAAAAGATACTCTACGACGCTTTTACTGTAGGCTAGCCTGAAGAAGAAGTGATTACACTTCGAAACGCGCAGAGGCACAGAGAAAGCGTCAGTTTCAAATAGAGGAATTCCTTTCTTTCATCTTTTTTTTCACTTATACAATTTTATTTGAAAACATTTCTATTTTTTATTTATTTCTCTATTTCTTACTGACTTCCTACCTTTCACAAAGCTGAGATGTATGATTATCAGGGATACAGACAGAGGGTTGAAAAACCTCTCACACGTATTCCGATTAAATAATCCTCCAGCTTTAGAGGAAGGGAGTTTTATCTCTAAATCCTATGTAGCACAACAAAGAGAGAATAAACCCCGATATCCAAGACGGTGGGAGAATAGGGATCCTGGATATAGGGATTTCCAGCAGAATGCCCACCGTGTATGGAATGGGAGGGCTCTCTTTAACACGCGTACACAGACCACTCTACCACACAGGGGGTCTAGAAACACGGGCAGGGGCGGACGCCGCACTGCCTACAATCTTTGACTTTGTTCAAAAAGAAATAAACACCAGATATGACAAATCTACAGAATATGACAACACTTATACCGACGTGACAATAGATACACTGAACTTGACCCTATAAACACCAACCGTGACCTCAAATAATAATACAAATAGAACGAATAACAGACAACGAGAATCATTACAGATCTTTCCTGAAGATGATTATAGAGGACAAGATCTATGATCGATTTGATGAAAGAGACACAATGCTGAGGAGGCCGGACCGGTTGGTGCTTCAACTAAATCAGACAAAAAGAAAAACATAATAAAAAAACAGAAAGGGTCGTAACAAAAATAAAAACACAGTTGGCATTTTGATGGAACCTGAGTATCCGCAACAGGAGAGAGCTTCATCTAGATTTGACAGAAATATCTCTGAGAATCTTACAAGAAGCAATCTCAACAGGTTTAACAACCAGCAGAGATACGGTGGCGGACACCGACAGACAGGTTCTATCAATACACAAACACAAATGACCAACACGCATACAGTACTGGGGACAGAATTTAGACCAGATCAGTACACGGAATACGACGATCAGGACTCTGAACCATTAGACCCCAGACCAAACATCAGAGCAAGACGTGATGTCTGCTATAAACTCTGCTCGACCAACAGCTGGAGTATCCAGAGCACCAATGGCCACTGAGAACAGGAGCCAAAGACATACAAACACTAACATGACTCACAATAAAGATTCGCACAACACATACAACATACAAAGGGATAGAGGGAACCGTTTCCTCCCGGAAACAACAGGGGGGGAGGGGTCAAAAAGAGACTAATATAGATAGAAACCCTGATTATACACCTCCCTCGCCCAGGTTAAAGCTCACCATGAAACTAATGTATGAGCTAATACGTGCGGTGCACCATCTGCAGAATGTAACGACCAAAATCAAAGATAACACACCTACTGGGTTCCGAAAAATGAACGCAGTTCCTGATTGATACCATTAAACCAGCTGCCCCTCCAAAAAAACGGAGGAGCTGTTAGAAGGTAACGCCAGAAACTGGCTGCATAATACCCAGCTTAATTTGGAGGAACACTACGAGACCCACATACATGAGATCCTATCAGAATTAGAAGAAAGAACCAATCAAGCGGATTGGAGACAAGCATTTGAGGTGGCTCAAACTGGGCGAGAAAAAACTTCCGTGAGAGACTGAATGAAGAGGTGCTTGAAAAAGTGGAGGCCCTCTACGTTGTACAAATGAACACTGAAGCACAAACACATACAGACACTAATAGACAAACAGAGACAGTAGTACAACAGACAACAAGACAGGAGAGGCTCACTGTGGACACACAGACCTCACCGTTGAACGTACCAGACCCCTCACGTACCCCAACCGGGAGGGGAGAATGGTCGTTCGAGTGCGGAAGAGAACCCTCCTGAAGAGCCTCGACCACTTACACCTACATCCACACCCGCCAGACACCAAGAAGCCCCTGAGCAGAGAACTCGCAGAAGGTGTGCCACTGAGGTGTTTGGTGGAATTAGAAACATTAAATGAGCCAGAACAAGAGACAGTTGTTGAGGACGGTGCTCAGATGGGTGCGGTTAACCCTAATGCAGAGAGACTAGAAAGAGTCTTAAATCGCAAAGAGGATGCGATCGTGATAGATGATAATGTAACCCCCCAAAAAACATACTGAGAAGAGAAAGAACACAGATGACAGACCACTGATCTCAAAGCTGTCTCTCACCAGGCTCACGGCTCCACCTTTCCTCTTTTTTGAAGACTCGAGGACTCTGAGGGGGCCCCCGGTCCCTTGCTCAGCATTCTCGTGGTTTTTAAAAGAAGACAGAGAATAATAGAGGAGGGCAGTGAGGCCGACTCAGAGGCAGAGGATCAGGTTACCCGCATACTGAATCGAGCCCTCCCTGAGAAAGAAAAAACTGTGAACACAGCGAATAGACACATAAATACAACTAGGAAAAACCAAGACTGGAGTCTAACCCTTAAAAATAAATACGTTAATAATAGGGGACTCCAATGTCTCTAAAATGAGAAATTTCAGTTACGTAAACCTACAAATAGACAGTTTCCCAGGAGCTAAGTTTCAGCATGCGGGGAACCTGATCGAGAAGGCCACTATAACAGTACAGCCTGAGATGGTCATATTCTCCTTCGGTATAAACAACAGAACACAAAGGTGTGTACAGAATACCACAAGGAAATACAGCGAACGTATAAGATGGCGAGAAACAGATTGCCTAACGCTCGGCTGTATTTCCCCTGTCATCAATTACTCCGAACTACTGGTGTGGGAAGAAAGAACGCACCTGGATGGAGTAAAACGATACATAAGAGAAACATTGATGTACATAGAAAAACTTCCACACGACAGATTCAAAGTGGAGCAGGACTTACTCCACTGGACCACAGAGACCGCCAAGGCCATCCTGGAACACTGGGCGCACCAGTTAAACTGGCCAGGTCCATCAGGCAAATAAATAGCGCCGAGAAACTCATAGTTAATCTGACCGCTTCATTCCATCTCACAAAATCACAAGAATCACTTTTACTGAAAGGTCTGTCATTGTACCCAGCACCTAGAAATCAGAAAACTTTAAAGATTGAGTTACTAAAAGATTTACAGAAATACCACAGGAGGATCAAATTAGAGGCCTTCTTTGAGAAAAAGAAAAAGACAAAAGAAAAGACCCCTTCACCCTCGGATCGGACTGGACACCTCCTCTCTCCAGACTCCCTACACAGGTCCATAAGATCATTGATGCTGACCTACATGCGTTTCGACATCTGCATTGGAACTGGAGAGAGGAACCCAAACCTGACCCGAGGGAAGAAAGGGCCCTCAATCTCCTCAAAAACAACACAGACATCGTCATCAAGCCAGCCGATAAAGGCAACGCTATAGTACTTTTAGATAAAAAAGATTATTTGTGGGAGGGAATGAAGCAGTTGGAGAACACAGATCATTATATCCTCTCGATGAACCCATCTACCCACAAACTAAAGTTGAGGTGGAAGAGATACTAGAGGAGATGTATGATAGAAAGATCATTAACAGAAAGCAGTGGGAATACCCTCAGGCCCTGCCGTGCCAAGGGCACGCAGGTTTTATCTTTTGCCAAAGATCCATAAAGAAAGAAAAAAATGGAGCCTGCCAGGTAAAGTGCCACCCGGTAGGCCATCGTATCGGATTGTAATAGCGAGACGTACAACACCGCAGAATTCATCGAGTACCATTTGAACCTATTTCACAAAAGCATACGAGCTATTTGAGAGACACCTACGACTTCATTGCAAAGACAAGAGACCTGAGGATTCCCACTGGCGCCCTAGCTCTTCACAATCGATATTGACAGTCTCTACACGAATATCGAGACGGAGGCAGGATTGTCGGCCGTACGAGGGTGCATGAATAAATTTTCCCCATGGCAGTAGACCCGATGAGTACATCTTGAAACTATTAGAGATTAATTTGACCAAAAATGACTTCGAGTTCGATTCCAAGTTTTTCCTCCAAACCAAGGGTACGGCCATGGGGAAGAAATTCGCACCCTCGTACGCCAACATCTTCATGGCGCACTGGGAAGAGACCGCGCTGGCGACGGCCACTTTGAAACCGTTCGCCTA
This sequence comes from Schizothorax lantsangensis, assembly GCA_027422415.1. Taxonomy (NCBI): domain Eukaryota; kingdom Metazoa; phylum Chordata; class Actinopteri; order Cypriniformes; family Cyprinidae; genus Schizothorax; species Schizothorax lantsangensis. The sequence goes on along the minus strand of JAPDDO010000412.1, from coordinate 25,900 downwards.
TTACAGATTTTTAGACGACATTTGGGGTGTCTGGGAGCATTCGAGAGAAGAGTTTATCAAATTTATTGAGCATCTAAACACACATCAGACATCAATCACAGTGAAGTACGAGTTGAACAGTAGAGAAGTTAACTTTTTGGACGTGGTCACGTATAAAGGCACTAAATTTGATGAAAACAACAAACTAGACTACCGTGTTTACTTTAAAGAGACGGACACTCATTGTCTTCTACATAAAGACAGTTTTCATCCCGGGCATACTTTTAAAGGGATACTCAAATCCCAGCTTTTAAGATTTCATCGAATCTGCTCGGAAGAGAATGAGTTCATAAAAGCCACAAAAGTACTCTTTAGAGCACTGAAAGATAGAGGATACGGTAGAGGATTTTTAAGATCAGTCCTCAGAAATTTCCTTAAATCCATAAATAACCCCAAACTGCCAACCCAAACTGGTGAAAACAAAAATAGTTCCCTTAGTGGCTTTTTATTCATTCCAGAGCAAACAACTCAATTCGACCATCAAACAAAATTTCTCCAATTTTTAGAGGACACAGAGATTTTAAACGAAGACATAAATCAATTGCGGCCTACAAAAGGAACAAAAACTTATTAGATATTCTAGTACAAAGTACAGTTAAAAGTAAAAGAACAATCGGGAAACAAAGAACGTGCAAATACTATCTTGCTCTGAAATGGATAAAAAATGTAACCACGAAGCAAATCTATCAAGTCGACAGAACTCTCTCTCCAGACACCCCGAATTGTGTCTACTTAATTTTCTGCACAAAGTGCAAAAAACAGTATGTCGGACAGACTAAAAATGAGGTGAGAACGAGAATATACCAGCACACTCATAACATCATCCACAAAATCCACAAACGCAGGTTTTTGATTCAACATTTTCTATTACATGGCCTCCCCTCTCTAGAGCAACTATACTACAAACTAACCCTTTGTGGAGTCTAAAGGACAGACTAAGAGCAGAAAGACTTTGGATAAACAGACTCAACACTCTGTATCCAAAAGGATTGAATGAGGCCTAAGAGATGGGTGAGAGCCATTGAGGAGAATTGTATTCCTGTCCTTTAAGATAGTGAGATTATTCAAATACATATATATTATGATTGATATACCTACACATATACATATATATATATAAATATATATATTATATTATACAGAATACACCCCTACCATACCTAAAACCTACCCATTTAACCCCCTTATGGGCACAACCCCACCATACCTAAAACCTACCCATTTTACCCCTTATGGGCACAACCCCCACTATACCTAAAACCTACCCTTTCCACCCCTAATAAATTACATTGACAAGTATTATCTATAAGTATTAATAAATACCTAAAAACTAACCCTCAGTAGAAATGTTGGATTAATAAATAATACCTATAAAAACCTTAATAAATAACACTTATAATTAAAAATAATACTTGTTCATACATTTAAAAATCTCACTATCTGTGGTTCAATAAAAAGACCAATATAATATTGGTGGTGGAGTGATGGGCCTAGGCCGTGGGGGCGGGCCTCGGCCGAGGCGGGAGAGCGGCCAGAAGGAGTATTGAAGGACTGTGCATTACCAGAGCTGGACGCTGCTTCAGCTCTTGGATTCTTTCTAATCAAACCTAACCCTAACCCTAACCCTAAACCCTAACCCTAACCCAACCCTTAACCCTAACCCTAACCTAACCCTAACCCTAACCCTAACCCTAACCCAACCCTAACCCTATATATATATATATTATACAAATACACCCCTACCATACCTAAAACCTACCCATTTTACCCTTATGGGCACAACCCCACCATACCTAAAACCTACCCATTTTACCCCTTATGGGCACAACCCCACTATACCTAAAACCTACCCTTTCCACCCCTAATAAATTACATTGACAAGTATTATCTATAAGTATTAATAAATACCTAAAAACTAACCCTCAGTAGAAATGTTGGATTAATAAATAATACCTATAAAAACCTTAATAAATAACACTTATAATTAAAAATAATACTTGTTCATACATTTAAAAATCTCACTATCTGTGGTTCAATAAAAAGACCAAATATAATATTGGTGGTGGAGTGATGGGCCTAGGACGTGGGGGCGGGCCTCGGCCGAGGCGGGAGAGCGGCCAGAAGGAGTATTGAAGGACTGTGCATTACCAGAGCTGGACGCTGCTTCAGCTCTTGGATTCTTTCTAATCCTAACCCTAACCTAACCCCTAACCAAGCCAGTGCCTGCAGCTCTGGACCTTTCTTCGGCGACTGGGGGCCCCGGGGATATCTTCTGGGGATGTAAAAACATTGAGTACAGCAAAACAGTAAAAACAACAGTAAAAAACAACTTGTTTATTTTTTTTAAAGCACAACAAAAGTGATACTGAGTGATTTGATGTGTGTGTGGGGACACCCCACTTAGAAACAGCATATATACATGGCTGACGTGAAGTATTCCAGCCAGTTGGTGTCCAGAGTTCGCCTGAAAAAGGATCAAATAGTCCGAAACATGGCTGACGAGAAGTATTCCAGCCAGTTTATGTCCAGAGTTCGCCTGAAGAAGGACCAAATAGTCCGAAACGTCGCGCAAAGGCCTGGAAGCACACATTTAGGCCTCCGTCATGAGTCTGGTTGACGTTGAAGAGCCAAACAAAAATTCTTTGATAGCGCAAAGGTCTGGACACACACATTTAGGCCTCCGTCATGAGTCTGGTTGACGTTGAAGAGCCAAACAAAATTATTTGATATGCTCATTGCTTTTTTTCTTTGAGGAAACGTGCAAAACAGCACACACACTAAACCTACCAGACACTAATTGATGTGCAAACCTAGTAAACACAACCACTAGCTCTCTAGACCCTATTTGGGATTTTTACATCAACAGAAAAATATTCCTTGGCCCCTGGAAGCTGAGGATTGGCGGCCAGTTGATGTTCAAGGCCCGTGCATAACTGTGATTGGGCTCTGTCTCGATTACTAGATCTTTCAACCCCTAACCAAGCCAGTGCCTGCAGCTCTGGACCTTTTCTTCGGCGACTGGGGGCCCCGGGGATATCTTCTGGGGATGTAAAAACATTGAGTACAGCAAAAACAGTAAAAACAACAGTAAAAAACAACTTGTTTATTTTTTAAAGCACAACAAAAGTGATACTGAGTGATTTGATGTGTGTGTGGGGACACGCCCACTTAGAAACAGCATATATACATGGCTGACGTGAAGTATTCCAGCCAGTTGGTGTCCAGAGTTCGCCTGAAAAAGGATCAAATAGTCCGAAACATGGCTGACGAGAAGTATTCCAGCCAGTTTATTTATGTCCAGAGTTCGCCTGAAGAAGGACCAAATAGTCCGAAACGTCGCGCAAAGGCCTGGACGCACACATTTAGGCCTCCGTCATGAGTCTGGTTGACGTTGAAGAGCCAAACAAAAATTCTTTGATAGCGCAAAGGTCTGGACACACACATTTAGGCCTCCGTCATGAGTCTGGTTGACGTTGAAGAGCCAAACAAAATTATTTGATATGCTCATTGCTTTTTTTCTTTGAGGAAACGTGCAAAACAGCACACACACTAAACCTACCAGACACTAATTGATGTGCAAACCTAGTAAACACAACCACTAGCTCTCTAGACCCTATTTGGGATTTTTACATCAACAGAAAAATATTCCTTGGCCCCTGGAAGCTGAGGATTGGCGGCCAGTTGATGTTCAAGGCCCGTGCATAACTGTGATTGGGCTCTGTCTCGATTACTAGATCTTTCAACCCCTAACCAAGCCAGTGCCTGCAGCTCTGGACCTTTCTTCGGCGACTGGGGGCCCCGGGGATATCTTCTGGGGATGTAAAAACATTGAGTACAGCAAAAACAGTAAAAACAACAGTAAAAAACAACTTGTTTATTTTTTAAAGCACAACAAAAGTGATACTGAGTGATTTGATGTGTGTGTGGGGACACGCCCACTTAGAAACAGCATATATACATGGCTGACGTGAAGTATTCCAGCCAGTTGGTGTCCAGAGTTCGCCCTGAAAAAAGGATCAAATAGTCCGAAACATGGCTGACGAGAAGTATTCCAGCCAGTTTATGTCCAGAGTTCGCCTGAAGAAGGACCAAATAGTCCGAAACGTCGCGCAAAGGCCTGGACGCACACATTTAGGCCTCCGTCATGAGTCTGGTTGACGTTGAAGAGCCAAACAAAATTATTTGATAGCGCAAAGGTCTGGACACACACATTTAGGCCTCCGTCATGAGTCTGGTTGACGTTGAAGAGCCAAACAAAATTATTTGATATGCTCATTGCTTTTTTTCTTTGAGGAAACGTGCAAAACAGCACACACACTAAACCTACCAGACACTAATTGATGTGCAAACCTAGTAAACACAACCACTAGCTCTCTAGACCCTATTTGGGATTTTTACATCAACAGAAAAATATTCCTTGGCCCCTGGAAGCTGAGGATTGGCGGCCAGTTGATGTTCAAGGCCCGTGCATAACTGTGATTGGGCTCTGTCTCGATTACTAGATCTTTCAACCCCTAACCAAGCCAGTGCCTGCAGCTCTGGGCCTTTCTTCGGCGACTGGGGGCCCCGGGATATCTTCTGGGATGTAAAAACATTGAGTACAGCAAAAACAGTAAAAACAACAGTAAAAAACAACTTGTTTATTTTTTAAAGCACAACAAAAGTGATACTGAGTGATTTGATGTGTGTGTGGGGACACGCCCACTTAGAAACAAGCATATATACATGGCTGACGTGAAGTATTCCAGCCAGTTGGTGTCCAGAGTTCGCCTGAAAAAGGATCAAATAGTCCGAAACATGGCTGACGAGAAGTATTCCAGCCAGTTTATGTCCAGAGTTCGCCTGAAGAAGGACCAAATAGTCCGAAACGTCGCGCAAAGGCCTGGACGCACACATTTAGGCCTCCGTCATGAGTCTGGTTGACGTTGAAGAGCCTTTGAATTTGTAAATTTAGAAACAAAAATTCTTTGATAGCGCAAAGGTCTGGACACACACATTTAGGCCTCCGTCATGAGTCTGGTTGACGTTGAAGAGCCAAACAAAATTATTTGATATGCTCATTGCTTTTTTTCTTTGAGGAAACGTGCAAAACAGCACACACACTAAACCTACCAGACACTAATTGATGTGCAAACCTAGTAAACACAACCACTAGCTCTCTAGACCCTATTTGGGATTTTTACATCAACAGAAAAATATTCCTTGGCCCCTGGAAGCTGAGGATTGGCGGCCAGTTGATGTTCAAGGCCCGTGCATAACTGTGATTGGGCTCTGTCTCGATTACTAGATCTTTCAACCCCTAACCAAGCCAGTGCCTGCAGCTCTGGGCCTTTCTTCGGCGACTGGGGGCCCCGGGGATATCTTCTGGGGATGTAAAAACATTGAGTACAGCAAAAACAGTAAAAACAACAGTAAAAAAACAACTTGTTTATTTTTTAAAGCACAACAAAAGTGATACTGAGTGATTTGATGTGTGTGTGGGGACACGCCCACTTAGAAACAGCATATATACATGGCTGACGTGAAGTATTCCAGCCAGTTGGTGTCCAGAGTTCGCCTGAAAAAGGATCAAATAGTCCGAAACATGGCTGACGAGAAGTATTCCAGCCAGTTTATGTCCAGAGTTCGCCTGAAGAAGGACCAAATAGTCCGAAACGTCGCGCAAAGGCCTGGACGCACACATTTAGGCCTCCGTCATGAGTCTGGTTGACGTTGAAGAGCCAAACAAAAATTCTTTGATAGCGCAAAGGTCTGGACACACACATTTAGGCCTCCGTCATGAGTCTGGTTGACGTTGAAGAGCCAAACAAAATTATTTGATATGCTCATTGCTTTTTTTCTTTGAGGAAACGTGCAAAACAGCACACACACTAAACCTACCAGACACTAATTGATGTGCAAACCTAGTAAACACAACCACTAGCTCTCTAGACCCTATTTGGGATTTTTACATCAACAGAAAAATATTCCTTGGCCCCTGGAAGCTGAGGATTGGCGGCCAGTTGATGTTCAAGGCCCGTGCATAACTGTGATTGGGCTCTGTCTCGATTACTAATCTTTCAACCCCTAACCAAGCCAGTGCCTGCAGCTCTGGACCTTTCTTCGGCGACTGGGGGCCCCGGGATATCTTCTGGGGATGTAAAAACATTGAGTACAGCAAAAACAGTAAAAACAACAGTAAAAAACAACTTGTTTATTTTTTAAAGCACAACAAAAGTGATACTGAGTGATTTGATGTGTGTGTGGGGACACGCCCACTTAGAAACAGCATATATACATGGCTGACGTGAAGTATTCCAGCCAGTTGGTGTCCAGAGTTCGCCTGAAAAAGGATCAAATAGTCCGAAACATGGCTGACGAGAAGTATTCCAGCCAGTTTATGTCCAGAGTTCGCCTGAAGAAGGACCAAATAGTCCGAAACGTCGCGCAAAGGCCTGGACGCACACATTTAGGCCTCCGTCATGAGTCTGGTTGACGTTGAAGAGCCAAACAAAAATTCTTTGATAGCGCAAAGGTCTGGACACACACATTTAGGCCTCCGTCATGAGTCTGGTTGACGTTGAAGAGCCAAACAAAATTATTTGATATGCTCATTGCTTTTTTTCTTTGAGGAAACGTGCAAAACAGCACACACACTAAACCTACCAGACACTAATTGATGTGCAAACCTAGTAAACACAACCACTAGCTCTCTAGACCCTATTTGGGATTTTTACATCAACAGAAAAATATTCCTTGGCCCCTGGAAGCTGAGGATTGGCGGCCAGTTGATGTTCAAGGCCCGTGCATAACTGTGATTGGGCTCTGTCTCGATTACTAGATCTTTCAACCCCTAACCAAGCCAGTGCCTGCAGCTCTGGACCTTTCTTCGGCGACTGGGGGCCCCGGGATATCTTCTGGGGATGTAAAAACATTGAGTACAGCAAAAACAGTAAAAACAACAGTAAAAAACAACTTGTTTATTTTTTAAAGCACAACAAAAGTGATACTGAGTGATTTGATGTGTGTGTGGGGACACGCCCACTTAGAAACAGCATATATACATGGCTGACGTGAAGTATTCCAGCCAGTTGGTGTCCAGAGTTCGCCTGAAAAAGGATCAAATAGTCCGAAACATGGCTGACGAGAAGTATTCCAGCCAGTTTATGTCCAGAGTTCGCCTGAAGAAGGACCAAATAGTCCGAAACGTCGCGCAAAGGCCTGGACGCACACATTTAGGCCTCCGTCATGAGTCTGGTTGACGTTGAAGAGCCAAACAAAAATTCTTTGATAGCGCAAAGGTCTGGACACACACATTTAGGCCTCCGTCATGAGTCTGGTTGACGTTGAAGAGCCAAACAAAATTATTTGATATGCTCATTGCTTTTTTTCTTTGAGGAAACGTGCAAAACAGCACACACACTAAACCTACCAGACACTAATTGATGTGCAAACCTAGTAAACACAACCACTAGCTCTCTAGACCCTATTTGGGATTTTTACATCAACAGAAAAATATTCCTTGGCCCCTGGAAGCTGAGGATTGGCGGCCAGTTGATGTTCAAGGCCCGTGCATAACTGTGATTGGGCTCTGTCTCGATTACTAGATCTTTCAACCCCTAACCAAGCCAGTGCCTGCAGCTCTGGACCTTTCTTCGGCGACTGGGGGCCCCGGGGATATCTTCTGGGGATGTAAAAACATTGAGTACAGCAAAAACAGTAAAAACAACAGTAAAAAACAACTTGTTTATTTTTAAAGCACAACAAAAGTGATACTGAGTGATTTGATGTGTGTGTGGGGACACGCCCACTTAGAAACAGCATATATACATGGCTGACGTGAAGTATTCCAGCCAGTTGGTGTCCAGAGTTCGCCTGAAAAAGGATCAAATAGTCCGAAACATGGCTGACGAGAAGTATTCCAGCCAGTTTATGTCCAGAGTTCGCCTGAAGAAGGACCAAATAGTCCGAAACGTCGCGCAAAGGCCTGGACGCACACATTTAGGCCTCCGTCATGAGTCTGTTGACGTTGAAGAGCCAAACAAAAATTCTTTGATAGCGCAAAGGTCTGGACACACACATTTAGGCCTCCGTCATGAGTCTGGTTGACGTTGAAGAGCCAAACAAAATTATTTGATATGCTCATTGCTTTTTTTCTTTGAGGAAACGTGCAAAACAGCACACACACTAAACCTACCAGACACTAATTGATGTGCAAACCTAGTAAACACAACCACTAGCTCTCTAGACCCTATTTGGGATTTTTACATCAACAGAAAAATATTCCTTGGCCCCTGGAAGCTGAGGATTGGCGGCCAGTTGATGTTCAAGGCCCGTGCATAACTGTGTTTGAGCTCTGTCTCGATCACTAGATTTTCAACCCCTAACCAAGCCAGCGCCTGCAGCTCTGGACCTTTCTTCGGCGACTGGGGGCCCCGGGGATATCTTCTGGGGATGTAAAAACATTGAGTACAGCAAAAACAGTAAAAACAGTAAAAAACAACTTGTTTATTTTTTTAAAGCACAATAAAAGTGATACTGAGTGATTTGATGTGTGTGTGGGGTCATGCCCACTTAGAAACAGCATATATACATGGCTGACGTGAAGTATTCCAGCCAGTTGGTGTCCAGAGTTCGCCTGAAAAAGGATCAAATAGTCCGAAACATGGCTGACGAGAAGTATTCCAGCCAGTTTATGCCCAGAGTTCGCCTGAGAAGGACCAAATAGTCCGAAACGTAGCGCAAGGGCCTGGGCGCACACATTTAGGCCTCCGTCATGAGTCTGGTTGACGTTGAAGAGCCAAACAAAAATTCTTTGATAGCGCAAAGGTCTGGACACACACATTTAGGCCTCCGTCATGAGTCTGGTTGACGTTGAAGAGCCAAACAAAATTATTTGATATGCTCATTGCTTTTTTTCTTTGAGGAAATGTGCAAAACAGCACACACACTAAACCTACCAGACACTAATTGATGTGCAAACCTAGTGAACACAACCACTAGCTCTCTAGACCCTATTTGGGATTTTTACATCAACAGAAAAATATTCCTTGGCCCCAGGAAGCTGAGGATTGGCGGCCAGTTGATGTTCAAGGCCCGTGCATAACTGTGTTTGAGCTCTGTCTCGATCACTAGATTTTCAACCCCTAACCAAGCCAGCGCCTGCAGCTCTGGACCTTTCTTCGGCGACTGGGGGCCCCGGGGATATCTTCTGGGGATGTAAAAACATTGAGTACAGCAAAAACAGTAAAAACAGTAAAAAACAACTTGTTTATTTTTTTTAAAGCACAATAAAAGTGATACTGAGTGATTTGATGTGTGTGTGGGGTCACGCCCACTTAGAAACAGCATATATACATGGCTGACGTGAAGTATTCCAGCCAGTTGGTGTCCAGAGTTCGCCTGAAAAAGGATCAAATAGTCCGAAACATGGCTGACGAGAAGTATTCCAGCCAGTTTATGCCCAGAGTTCGCCTGAGGAAGGACCAAATAGTCCGAAACGTAGCGCAAGGGCCTGGGCGCACACATTTAGGCCTCCGTCATGAGTCTGGTTGACGTTGAAGAGCCAAACAAAAATTCTTTGATAGCGCAAAGGTCTGGACACACACATTTAGGCCTCCGTCATGAGTCTGGTTGACGTTGAAGAGCCAAACAAAATTATTTGATATGCTCATTGCTTTTTTTCTTTGAGGAAACGTGCAAAACAGCACACACACTAAACCTACCAGACACTAATTGATGTGCAAACCTAGTGAACACAACCACTAGCTCTCTAGACCCTATTTGGGATTTTTACATCAACAGAAAAATATTCCTTGGCCCCTGGAAGCTGAGGATTGGCGGCCAGTTGATGTTCAAGGCCCGTGCATAACTGTGTTTGAGCTCTGTCTCGATCACTAGATTTTCAACCCCTAACCAAGCCAGCGCCTGCAGCTCTGGACCTTTCTTCGGCGACTGGGGGCCCCGGGGATATCTTCTGGGGATGTAAAAACATTGAGTACAGCAAAAACAGTAAAAAACAACTTGTTTATTTTTTTAAAGCACAATAAAAGTGATACTGAGTGATTTGATGTGTGTGTGGGGTCACGCCCACTTAGAAACAGCATATATACATGGCTGACATGAAGTATTCCAGCCAGTTGGTGTCCAGAGTTCGCCTGAAAAAGGATCAAATAGTCCGAAACATGGCTGACGAGAAGTATTCCAGCCAGTTTATGCCCAGAGTTCGCCTGAGGAAGGACCAAATAGTCCGAAACGTAGCGCAAGGGCCTGGGCGCACACATTTAGGCCTCCGTCATGAGTCTGGTTGACGTTGAAGAGCCAAACAAAAATTCTTTGATAGCGCAAAGGTCTGGACACACACATTTAGGCCTCCGTCATGAGTCTGGTTGACGTTGAAGAGCCAAACAAAATTATTTGATATGCTCATTGCTTTTTTTCTTTGAGGAAACGTGCAAAACAGCACACACACTAAACCTACCAGACACTAATTGATGTGCAAACCTAGTGAACACAACCACTAGCTCTCTAGACCCTATTTGGGATTTTTACATCAACAGAAAAATATTCCTTGGCCCCTGGAAGCTGAGGATTGGCGGCCAGTTGATGTTCAAGGCCCGTGCATAACTGTGTTTGAGCTCTGTCTCGATCACTAGATTTCAACCCCTAACCCTAACCCTAAGCTTTTTTGTTTTCTTCACTACTTATCTAAGAAGCTGGCCTTTAGGGTGGCTGATCTTTAAATAGCCCGCTGTTTGAAGTAACTCTTGCTTATGGCCATACCACCCTGGGAGCGCCTGATCTCGTCTGATCTCGGAAGCTAAGCAGGGTCGGGCCTGGTTAGTACTTGGATGGGAGACCTCCTGGGAATACCAGGTGCTGTAAGCTTTTGGGATTTCTTCACTACTTATCTGAGAAGCTGGCATTTAGGGTGGCTGATCTTTAAATTGCCCGCTCTTTGCAGCAGTTCTCACTTACGGCCATACCACCCTGGGAGTTCCAGATCTCGTCTGATCTCAGAAGCTAAGCAGGGTTGGGCCAGGTTAGTACTTGGATGGGAGACCTCCTGGGAATACCAGGTGCTGTAAGCTTTTGGGTTTTCTTCACTACTTATCTAAGACGCTGGCCATTAGGGTGGCTGATCTTTAAATAGCCCGCTGTTTGCAGCTGCTTTCGCTTACGGCCATACCACCCTGGGAGCGCCCGATCTCGTCTGATCTCGGAAGCTAAGCAGGGTAGGGCCTGGTTAGTACTTGGATGGGAGACCTCCTGGGAATGCCATGTGCAGTAAGCTTTTGGGTTTTCTTCACTACTTATCTAAGACGCTGGCCTTTAGGGTGGCTGATCTTTAAATAGCCCGCTCTTTGATGCAGCCCTCGCTTACGGAAATACCACCCTGGGAGCACCCGATCTCGTCTGATCTCGGAAGCTAAACAGGGTAGGGCCTGGTTAGTACTTGGATGGGAGACCTCCTGGGACTACCAGGTGCTGTAAGCTTTTGTGTTTTCTTCACTACTTATCTTATACGCTGGCCTTTAGGGTGGCTGATTCTTAAATAGCCCGCTGTTTAAAGCAACCCTCGCTTACGGCCATACCACCCTGGGAGCGCCCGATCTCGTCTGATCTCGGAAGCTAAACAGGGTAGGGCCTGGTTAGTACTTGGATAGGAGACCTCCTGGGAATACCAGGTGCTGTAAGCTTTTGGGTTTTCTTCACTACTTATCTAAGACGCTGGCCATTAGGGTGGCTGATCTTTAAATAGCCCGCTGTTTGCAGCTGCTTTCACTTACGGCCATACCACCCTGGGAGCGCCCGATCTCGTCTGATCTCGGAAGCTAAGCAGCGTAGGGCCTGGTTAGTACTTGGATGGGAGACCTCCTGGGAATATCAGGTGCTGTAAGCTTTTGGGTTTTCTTCACTACTTATCTAAGAAGCTGGCCTTTAGGGTGGCTGATCTTTAAATAGCCCGCTGGTTGATGCGACTCTCGCTTATTGCCATACCACCCTGGGAGTTCCAGATCTCATCTGATCTCAGAAGCTAAGCAGGGTTGGGCCAGGTTAGTACTTGGTTGGGAGACCTCCTGGGAATACCAGGTGCTGTAAGCTTTTGGGTTTTCTTCACTACTTATCTGAGAAGCTGGCCTTTAGGGTGGCTGATCTTTAAATAGCCCGCTGTTTACAGCTGCCCTCGCTTACGGCCATACCACCCTGGGAGGCCTGATCTCGTCTGACCTCGGAAGCTAAGCAGGGTAGGGCCTGGTTAGTACTTGGATGGGAGACCTCCTGGGAATACCAGGTGCTGTAAGCTTTTGGGTTTTCTTCACTACTTATCTAAGACGCTGGCCTTTAGGGTGGCTGATCTTTAAATAGCCCGCTCTTTGATGCAGCCCTCGCTTATGGAAATACCACCCTGGGAGCCCCCGATCTCGTCTGATCTCGGAAACTAAACAGGGTAGGGCCTGGTTAGTACTTGGATGGGAGACCTCCTGGGACTACCAGGTGCTGTAAGCTTTTGTGTTTTCTTCACTACTTATCTTATACGCTGGCCTTTAGGGTGGCTGATTCTTAAATTGCCCGCTCTTTGCAGCAGTCCTCACTTACGGCCATACCACCCTGGGAGTTCCAAATCTCGTCTGATCTCGGAAGCTAAGCAGGGTCGGGCCTGGTTAGTACTTGGATGGGAGACCTCCTGGGAATACCAGGTGCTGTAAGCTTTTGGGTTTTCTTCACTACTTATCTTATACACTAGCCTTTAGGGTGGCTGATTCTTAAATAGCCCGCTGTTTGCAGCTGCCCTCGCTTACGGCCATACCACCCTGGGAGCGCCCGATTTCGTCTGATCTCGGAAGCTAAACAGGGTAGGGCCTGGTTAGTACTTGGATGGGAGACCTCCTGGGAATACCAGGTGCTGTAAGCTTTTGGGATTTCTTCACTACTTATCTAAGACGTTGGCCTTTAGTGTGGCTGATCTTTAAATTGCCCGCTCTTTGAAGTAACTCTCGCTTATGGCCATACCACCCTGGGAGCGCCCGATCTAGTCTGATCTCGGAAGCTAAGCAGGGTCGGGCCTGTTGTAATTGGATGGGAGACCTCCTGGGAATACCAGGTGCTGTAAGCTTTTGGGTTTTCTTCACTACTTATCTAAGACGCTGGCCATTAGGGTGGCTGATCTTTAAATAGCCCGCTGTTTGCAGCTGCCTCTCTTACGGCCATACCACCCTGGGAGCGCCCGATCTCGTCTAATCTCGGAAGCTAAGCAGGATAGGGCCTGGTTAGTACTTGGATGGGAGACCTCCTGGGAATGCCATGTGCAGTAAGCTTTTGGGTTTTCTTCACTACTTATCTAATAAGCTGGCCTTTAGGGTGGCTGATCTTTAAATAGCCCGCTGTTTGAAGTAACTCTCGCTTATGGCCATACCACTCTGGGAGCGCCCGATCTCGTCTGATCTCAGAAGCTAAGCAGGGTCGGGCCTGGTTAGTACTTGGATGGGAGACCTCCTGGGAATACCAGGAGCTGTAAGCTTTTGGGTTTTCTTCACTACTTATATTATACACTAGCCTTTAGAGTGGCTGATTCTTAAATAGCCCGCTGTTTGCAGCTGCCCTCGCTTATGGCCGTACCACCCTGGGAGCGCCCGATTTCGTCTGATCTCGGAAGCTAAACAGGGTAGGCCCTGGTTAGTACTTGGATGGGAGACCTCCTGGGAATACCAGGTGCTGTAAGCTTTTGGGATTTCTTCACTACTTATCTAAGATGCTGGCCTTTAGGGTGGCTGATCTTTAAATAGCCCGCTGTTTAAAACAGCCCTCGCTTATGGCCATACCACACTGGGAGCGCCCGATCTCGTCTGATCTCGGAAGCTAAGCAGGGTAGAGCCTAGTTAGTACTTGGATGGGAGACCTCCTGGGAATACCAGGTGCTGTAAGCTTTTGGGTTTTCTTCACTACTTATCTAAGATGCTGGCCATTAGGGTGGCTGATCTTTAAATAGCCCGCTGTTTGCAGCTGCCTTCGTTTACGGCCATACCACCCTGGGAGCGCCCGATCTCGTCTGATCTCGGAAGCTAAGCAGGGTAGGGCCTGGTTAGTACTTGGATGGGAGACCTCCTGGGAATGCCATGTGTAGTAAGCTTTTGGGTTTTCTTCACTACTTGTCTAAGACGCTGGCCTTTAGGGTGGCTGATCTTTAAATAGCCCGCTGTTTACAGCTGCCCTCGCTTACGGCCATACCACCCTGGGAGCGCCTGATCTCGTCTGATCTCGGAAGCTAAGCAGGGTAGGGCCTGGTTAGTACTTGGATGGGAGACCTACTGGGAATACCAGGTGCTGTAAGCTTTTGGGTTTTCTTCACTACTTATCTAATAAGCTGGCCTTTAGGGTGGCTGATCTTTAAATAGCCCGCTGTTTGAAGTAACTCTCGCTTATGGCCATATCACTCTGGAGCGCCCGATCTCGTTTGATCTCAGAAGCTAAGCAGGGTCGGGCCTGGTTAGTACTTGGATGGGAGACCTCCTGGGAATACCAGGAGCTGTAAGCTTTTGGGTTTTCTTCACTACTTATATTATACACTAGCCTTTAGGGTGGCTGATTCTTAAATAGCCCGCTGTTTGCAGCTGCCCTCGCTTACGGCCATACCACCCTGGGAGCGCCCGATTTAGTCTGATCTCGGAAGCTAAACAGGGTAGGCCCTGGTTAGTACTTGGATGGGAGACCTCCTGGGAATACCAGGTGCTGTAAGCTTTTGGGATTTCTTCACTACTTATCTAAGACGTTGGCCTTTAGTGTGGCTGATCTTTAAATTGCCCGCTCTTTGCAGCAGCTCTCGCTTAAGGCCATACCATCTTGGGAGCTCCAGATCTCGTCTGATCTCGGAAGCTAAGCAGGGTCGTGCCAGGTTAGTACTTGGATGGGAGACCTCCTGGGAATACAAGGTGCTGTAAGCTTTTGGGTTTTCTTCACTACTTATCTAAGATGCTGGCCATTAGGGTGGCTGATCTTTAAATAGCCCGCTGTTTGCAGCTGCCTTCGTTTACGGCCATACCACCCTGGGAGCGCCCGATCTCGTCTGATCTCGGAAGCTAAGCAGGGTAGGGCCTGGTTAGTACTTGGATGGGAGACCTCCTGGGAATGCCATGTGTAGTAAGCTTTTGGGTTTTCTTCACTACTTGTCTAAGACGCTGGCCTTTAGGGTGGCTGATCTTTAAATAGCCCGCTGTTTACAGCTTCCCTCGCTTACGGCCATACCACCCTGGGAGCGCCTGATCTCGTCTGATCTCGGAAGCTAAGCAGGGTAGGGCCTGGTTAGTACTTGGATGGGAGACCTACTGGGAATACCAGGTGCTGTAAGCTTTTGGGTTTTCTTCACTACTTATCTAATAAGCTGGCCTTTAGGGTGGCTGATCTTTAAATAGCCCGCTGTTTGAAGTAACTCTCGCTTATGGCCATATCACTCTGGGAGCGCCCGATCTCGTTTGATCTCAGAAGCTAAGCAGGGTCGAGCCTGGTTAGTACTTGGATGGGAGACCTCCTGGGAATACCAGGAGCTGTAAGCTTTTGGGTTTTCTTCACTACTTATATTATACACTAGCCTTTAGGGTGGCTGATTCTTAAATAGCCCGCTGTTTGCAGCTGCCCTCGCTTACGGCCATACCACCCTGGGAGCGCCCGATTTAGTCTGATCTCGGAAGCTAAACAGGGTAGGCCCTGGTTAGTACTTGGATGGGAGACCTCCTGGGAATACCAGGTGCTGTAAGCTTTTGGGATTTCTTCACTACTTATCTAAGACGTTGGCCTTTAGTGTGGCTGATCTTTAAATTGCCCGCTCTTTGCAGCAGCTCTCGCTTAAGGCCATACCACCCTGGGAGCTCCAGATCTCGTCTGATCTCGGAAGCTAAGCAGGGTCGTGCCAGGTTAGTACTTGGATGGGAGACCTCCTGGGAATACCAGGTGCTGTAAGCTTTTGGGTTTTCTTCACTACTTATCTTATACGCTGGCCTTTAGGGTGGCTGATTCTTAAATAGCCCGCTGTTTAAAACAGCCCTCGCTTACGGCCATACCACCCTGGGAGCGCCCGATCTCGTCTGATCTCAGAAGCTAAGCAGGGTAGAGCCTGGTTAGTACTTGGATGGGAGACCTCCTGGGAATACCAGGTGCTGTAAGCTTTTGGGTTTTCTTCACTACTTATCTAAGACGCTGGCCATTAGGGTGGCTGATCTTTAAATAGCCCGCTGTTTGCAGCTGCCTTCGCTTACGGCCATACCACCCTGGGAGCGCCCGATCTCGTCTGATCTCGGAAGCTAAGCAGGGAAGGGCCTGGTTAGTACTTGGATGGGAGACCTCCTGGGAATACCAGGTGCTGTAAGCTTTTGGGATTTCTTCACTACTTATCTAAGACGTTGGACTTTAGTGTGGCTGATCTTTAAATTGCCCGCTCTTTGCAACAGCTCTCGCTTGAGGCCATACCACCCTGGGAGCTCCAGATCTCGTCTGATCTCGGAAGCTAAGCAGGGTTGAGCCTGGTTAGTACTTGGATGGGAGACCTCCTGGGAATACCAGGTGCTGTAAGCTTTTGGGTTTTCTTCACTACTTATCTAAGACGCTGGCCATTAGGGTGGCTGATCTTTAAATAGCCCGCTGTTTGCAGCTGCCTTCGCTTACGGCCATACCACCCTGGGAGCGCACGATCTTGTCTGATCTCGGAAGCTAAGCAGGGTCGGGCCTGTTTAGTACTTGGATGGGAGACCTCCTGGGAATACCAGGTGCTGTAAGCTTTTGGGTTTTCTTCACTACTTTTCTGAGAAGCTGGCCTTTAGGGTGGCTGATCTTTAAATAGCTCGCTGTTTGAATTAACTCTCGCTTATGGCCATACCACCCTGGGATTTCCAGATCTCGTCTGATCTCAGAAGCTAAGCAGCGTCAGGCCTGGATTAGTACTTGGATGGGAGACCTCCTGGGAATACCAGTTGCTGTAAGCTTTTGGGTTTTCTTCTATACTTATCTGAGAAGCTGGCCTTTAGGGTGGCTGATCTTTAAATAGCCCGCTGTTTGAAGTAACTCTCGCTTACGGCCATACCACCCTGAGGGCGCTAGAGAGCCAGCAGGAAGTGAGAGGGTTGCAGTACAGAGAGAGAGGCTCTCTGAATCCTGTTTGTTTTTTTTCAAAAACTGTTGTTTTGAGAATTTTTTTGTTTGGATTTTGTTTTTGTTTGATAAATTAGTTGTTGGAGAGTCGGGGTTAACCCTGACAACCTCCCCCAACAGCTTAGGCTGTCTGGGGGACTTTTGGACTTTCTCTGTTTGAAGCATGCTGCAGATGCACACTATGGCTGCAGATAAAGAAACAGAACAAACAGTCATGAGGAAAAGTTTTAATGGAGAGAATGAAGAGAGTGATCAAAGAAGAGGAGAAGACAAACAAAGAGGGATCCAAAAACAACAGGAGATAAGTAAGGTCATAAGAGATCTACAGAAAGAGAGAGAAGAAAACAGCAGAGGAATGCCAGGAGGATCAAGAGAGAAGTACAGCAAAGAGCTTACTGTGGAGGTGGAGGTGGAGGGAGCAGAAAAGATTTCCATGATGGATTTATTGAAAGGAGTAAAAAAGGAGTGTGGAGAGGTGATCGGCTGCAGAGTGAGAGGTGAAAGGATTTATGAGCTCACAATGAAGGACGAAGAGGCAAAAAGGAAGCTAATGGATGGAGTGAGAGTACAAGGAGCGATGGTGCACGCCAGAGATATTATAAACAATGATATGGTTGTGTCTTTCATCAATTTGCCGGTGTACTTGGAGGATGAGAAGATAGTCTCCAAACTGCAAGAGTGGGGAGTAAAACCACTTTCACCAATAAAACGTCGGGTTTGGCCGGGAACGGATACAGCTGATGGAACACGGTTCTTAAAAGTGCGCTTTACGGAGCAGGTATGTTCACTCCCATACTCCACAAAGTTTGAGACTCTGAGAGGCACAGAATATTTCCGTGTCATCCATGATAGACAAGTGCGTGTTTGCAGACTTTGCATCAAGCCAGGACACATATTCAGAGAGTGCCCTGAATTAAAGTGTTTCAAATGTGGTGGAGGAGGACATTATGCAAGGGACTGTGAAGGATTGATGGCACTAGAGAAAGAGCGGGTGGAAGGACAAGAAGATGGTGAAAGAAGGAATAGTGTTCTGGCGGAGGAGCAGAGGAAGGAAACGACTGGTGATGAGATCGAGGGAGGGAGAGATGGAGCTGAGGATGGTGAAACAAGAAACAAAATGGAGTGGCGGGACAGAGCTGAAAGTATTTGCGAAGAGGATGATGGGCAGGAGGAGATGGAGCAGTCGGAGGGAGCGAGGAGGAGGAGGAGAATGGGAAAAATAATGGGGAGGAAAGAGATAAAGAAGAGGAAAAGAAAGAGACTGTTCTGGAAGTGACGGAAAGTGGAGGTGGAAAAAAGAGAGATGGAGTAAAAAGAGAAGGACTTAAAACAAAGATCAA
The DNA here is from genome assembly GCA_027422415.1 of Schizothorax lantsangensis. Classification (NCBI taxonomy): domain Eukaryota; kingdom Metazoa; phylum Chordata; class Actinopteri; order Cypriniformes; family Cyprinidae; genus Schizothorax; species Schizothorax lantsangensis. Next base: position 7,403 of record JAPDDO010000412.1, on the reverse strand, counting down.
AAGACTGAGTGCAAAGAGGAAGTCTGAGATGGACAGAGAACAGGCTGAACAGGTTAAGGAACCTCGGTCGGGTATGTGATATCGGTTTAAATGTTTTATATAATTATATGTGTTTTCTTTTGTTTTTTGGTTACTCTCATGGCCACTGTAACTTCAATAAATATAAATGGGTTAAGGAATAAAACCAAGATGAAAGAGTTACTATTTACATATAGGAGTGATATAATTTGTATACAGGAGACAAATTGGGAAGAGGATAAGGTAAGGGAGATGAGAGAAGAGTGGAGAGGGGATATATATTATAATAATGGAGCAAAAAATGCGAGGGGTGTGGCAATATTAATTAAAAAAGATAGTGTAGGAAATATAAGAGAAGTGTACAAAGATCAGAGGGGAAGGATTTTGGTAGTTGAATTTATATACAAGGAAATGGATTTTAGATTAATAAATATATATGTTCCAAATATAGAATTGGACAGGAGGGAAGTCTTAGAAGAATTAAAAGGGTTACTTGTTGGAAAATGTATTATAGTCGGAGATTTCAATATAAAATGCAGTAGATTAGATGTTGGCAAGGGGGTAAAATTTAGATGGGAGAAATCGAGGGGAATGCTAATGGAAATAATGAGAGAGAAGGGGTTGATGGATGTGTGGAGGTATGAAAATCCGGAAAAGAGAGAGTTCACTAGGAGGCAGTTAAAGGAAGGTATATTAAAGCAGAGTAGAATAGATTTAGTGTTAGTTAAGGAGGAAATCATTAGATATATAGATGGGATAAGACATCAAGGAAATAGTTTAAGTGATCATGATAGTGTTAGGTTCAGAATTAAGATAGGGAATGAGGAGGTAGGAGGAGGGATGTGGATATTGAATGCAGGGTATATTGAAGAGGAAGAATATGAGTTACAGATGAAGGATTTATTAAATAGAGAATATAAGGAGATAGATGAGTATAAAAGAGATGGCAGATTAGATGATGGAATAGGAGAGAGATGGGAGAAAATAAAAGACCAAATCAAGTTAATTAGTATAAAATATAGTAAGAAAAGAAGAGAAAAGATGAAGAAGGAAGAAAGGTTGCTGAGGGAAAGACTGAGAGAAGAATTAGTTAAGGCAGAAGATGAAGAAGGATATAGTATGGAAAAATATCTAGAGGTTAAGATGGCACTAGAGAAATATGAGAGGGAGAAATGCAGAGGAGCGATTTTAAGAAGCAAAGCAAAATATGCATTAGAAGGTGAGAAATGTACAGGGTATTTTTTAGGGCTAGAGAAAAGCAGACAAAGTAAAACATATATAAGGGAAATAAATACAAAAGAGGGCAAGACAACAAACGATTATGTAGAGATTTTGGAGAGAGTGCAAGAATTCTATGAAGAGTTATATAAGAGGGGAGGAGTAGACGAGAGAAGTATTGATGAGGTATTAGAAAGTGTAGGGAACATTCTAAGTAAGGAAGATGGGGAGTGGTGTGATAGGGAGATAGAGGAGGAGGAAGTGAAAGAGGCAATAGGGGGGTTGAAAAGTGGAAAAAGTCCAGGGAGTGACGGGATCGGTATAGAATGGTATAAAGCATATAAAGAAGGGGTAGCCCCCATATTAGTAGAAGTGTTCAAGGGGATAGAAAAAACAGGGACGGTGCAAGATAGAATGGTAGAGGGAGTGATAGCTTTAGTTTATAAGAAGGGAAGCAGGTTAGATATAGGGAACTACAGACCAATCAGTTTATTAAATGTGGATTATAAAATATTGACAAAAGTTTTGGCGAACAGAGTGAAAAGAGTGATAGGAAGTATAGTGCAACCAACACAGAGTTACAGCATACCAGGCAGGGATATAGCGGACACAATAGGGACAGTAAGAGATGTGATGGAGTACATGAAACGAGATAAGAAAGGAGGAATAGTATTAGGGATAGACTGGAATAAAGCATTCGATAGGGTAGAGCATGAATACTTATTTAGGGTATTAGAAAAGTTTGGATTTGGGGTGAAAATGATAGGATGGGTGAGGAGACTATATGAAAAGGCAAAAAGTTGTATAAAAATAAATGGAGTGCTAACAGATAAGTTTGAGTTGGGAAGGTCGGTGAGACAGGGATGTCCCCTGTCTGCATTATTATATGCCATTTCAGTGGAGCCTCTAGCCACTTTAATTAAGAGGGATAAAAGAATAGTTGGGATTGAGTTGCCGTATGGAGGGATGTGTACTATAAACCAATACGCGGATGACACTACAATAACAGTGAGGGAAGGAAATAGTGTAAAAAGAGTTTTGGAGATAGTGAAGAAGTATGGGAAGGCATCAGGTGCAAAAATAAATATGGAGAAATCAGAATTAATGTATATAGGGGATGTAGAGAGGGTAGAGGTAGGAGTAAGAGTGGAGGAAAAATATATGAAAGTATTAGGGGTATACTTAGGGGTTGAAAGCAAAGAGGCAAGAGATGTGACTTGGACTGGGGTGATTAACAAAATAAGAACAGTATGTGCAGCATGGAAAGGGAGGAAATTAAAATTAAATGGGAAAGTAATAGTAGTAAATAGTCTGTTGTTGTCAGTATGTGTGTATGTAATGAGTGTAATGGAAATGCCAGGGTGGGTGATGAATGAATTGAATAAAATTGTATGTGATTTTATATGGGAAGGGAAAGGGGTGAAAATTGCACAGAAAACATTGGTGGGTAAGAGATGGGAAGGAGGTTTAAACTTGATGGACCTAGAAATAAAAAGGACTGCAATGAGAATAAAAACGGTGATAAAATATATGGGAGGGAGATGGGATTATGGGTGGAAGGAATTCTTAAGGAAATATATTGATGACGTGGGTGGAATAGGGGATAATGGTTGGTACATGGGCTTTAAGCAATCAATGACGGGAGGAATACCAGAAATATATCGGGAGGTATTAGAGGCATGGAGGCAGTTCCTGCCAAAAATAGAGTATGAGTGTGAAGACATACATGTGATAAAAAATCTACCACTGTTTCTGAACGAAAAAATTAAATATAAAAATAAAACATTGTATGAACATAAATTTATAGAAGGGGGCATAAAACAAGTAAAGGATATTTTGTACGAAGTTATTCCAGGATTTCTCAGAAATAACTGCATTTATGATTCTGTGTGTGATTTGGAAGGAATGGAGAACAGAGAGAAAGTGAATAAAATTTATGAAAAAAATTAAATCAAGTATACCCTTGCAATGGACTAATGTGATTAAAAGTGAATGTGTATCTAAAAAAGAACAATGTATGCCGGAGATGTATGTGAATGATGATGGTGAGAAATACAAAATTAAAAATATGAGTGTAAAGAATGCATACAGGAGACTAATTGGTAATGTTATAAAGGAGCCAGCAGCAGAAAAAGTGTGGAAGAAAGTATTTGAGGATTTGGATGTGAAAAAAATCTGGTCCAACTTAAATATAAAATACAACAGTATAGAGTGTGAGAACAATGACTTTCTGATAAGACATAATAGAATTTACACAAATGTGGTGTTAAATAAAATAAACAATGAGGTAAATGTGATGTGTGATGTGTGTGATAATGGCCATGAGAGTTTTTTACATTATTTTTTGAGATGTGAGGCTTTGGTTGATTTCTTTGATTTTCTTAAAAGTCTGTTAATAGAAAACTGGGGTGTGGAAGTTGAGTTAGAGGAGGAATGGGGGAAAATATTTCTGTTTGGAATTTTTGGGAAAAGGAAAAGAGCGGACATCTGCCTAATTAATTTAGTTTTGAGTCATGCCAGACTAGCAGTGGTTCTAAGAAGGAACTATGCACATTTCGAGGGGAGGAAGGTTAAAATAAAAGATATATTTAAGTTAATAATACAAAGAGATGTGGAGTTGATTTGTAAGTATGGAGAGAAAGAGGCAAAAGAGTTCCTTGTGAATACGAATACGTTCATATATCAAGAGGAGGGGGAAAAATATGTTTCAATTGGTAGAAGGCAATTATTTGGTTAAGATTGTTTGTTGCAAATTGAGTAAATGTAAACATTTTTGTTTGTGTATTTAATGTATATTGTTTTCTATGATTATGCAAAATGAAGAATATCAATTGAAAGATGAATTATATAAATGTAACAAACTGTGTGTATGTAAACGTGATGGAAAAAAATGTAATTGAAAATTTGTGAATTGAAAGTGAAATAAAAAGATAAAAAAAAAAAAAAAAGGGAGCGCCCGATCTCGTCTGATCTCGGAAGCTAAGCAGGATCGGGCCTGGTTAGTACTTGGATGGGAGACCTCCTGGGAATACCAGGTGCAGTAAGCTTTTGAGTTTTCTTCACTACTTATCTTATACACTAGCCTTTAGGGTGGCTGATTCTTAAATAGCCCGCTGTTTGCAGCTGCCCTCGCTTACGGCCATACCACCCTGGAGTGCCCGATATCTCGTCTGATCTCAGAAGCTAAGCAGGGTAGAGCCTGGTTAGTACTTGGATGGGAGACCTCCTGGGAATACCAGGTGCTGTAAGCTTTTGGGTTTTCTTCACTACTTATCTAAGACGCTGGCCATTAGGGTGGCTGATCTTTAAATAGCCCGCTGTTTGCAGCTGCCTTTGCATACGGCCATACCACCCTGGGACGCCCGTTCTCGTCTGATCTCGGAAGCTAAGCAGGGTAGGGCCTGGTTAGTACTTGGATGGGAGACCTCCTGGGAGTGCCATGTGTAGTAAGCTTTTGGGTTTTCTTCACTACTTGTCTAAGACGCTGGCCTTTAGGGTGGCTGATCTTTAAATAGCCCGCTGTTTACAGCTTCCTCGCTTATGGCCATACCACCCTGGGAGCGCCCGATCTCGTCTGATCTCGGAAGCTAAGCAGGTTGGGCCTGGTTATTGGTTAGTACTTGGATGGGAATCTCTGGGAATACCAGGTGCTGTAAGCTTTTGGGTTTTCTTCACTACTTATCTAAGACGCTGGCCATTAGGGTGGCTGATCTTTAAATAGCCCGCTGTTTGCAGCAGCCTTCACTTACGGCCATACCACCCTGGGAGCACCCGATCTCGTCTGATCTCGGAAGCTAAGCAGGGTAGGGCCTGGTTAGTACTTGGATGGGAGACCTCCTGGGAATATCAGGTGCTGTAAGCTTTTGGGTTTTCTTCACTACTTATCTAAGAAGCGGCCTTTAGGGTGGCTGATCTTTAAATAGCCCGCTGGTTGATGCGACACTCGCTTATTGCCATACCACCCTGGGAGTTCCAGATCTCATCTGATCTCAGAAGCTAAGCAGGTCGTGCCAGGTTAGTACTTGGATGGGAGACCTCCTGGGAATACCAGGTGCTGTAAGCTTTTGGGTTTTCTTCACTACTTATCTGAGAAGCTGGCCTTTAGGGTGGCTGATCTTTAAATTGCCCGCTCTTTGCAGCAGTTCTCACTTACGGCCATACCACCATGGGAGTTCCAGATCTCGTCTGATCTCAGAAGCTAAGCAGGGTCGGGCCAGGTTAGTACTTGGATGGGAGACCTCCTGGGAATACCAGGTGCTGTAAGCTTTTGGGCTTTCTTCACTACTTTTCTGAGAAGCTGGCCTTTAGGGTGGCTGATTCTTAAATAGCCCGCTGTTTGCAGCTGCCCTTGCTTACGGCCATGCCACCCTGGGAGCGCCCGATCTCGTCTGATCTCGGAAGCTAAACAGGGTAGGGCCTGGTTAGTACTTGGATGGGAGACCTCCTGGGACTACCAGGTGCTGTAAGCTTTTGTGTTTTCTTCACTACTTATCTTATACGCTGGCCTTTAGGGTGGCTGATTCTTAAATAGCCCGCTGTTTAAAGCAACCCTCCGCTTACGGCCATACCACCCTGGGAGCGCCCGATCTCGTCTGATCTCGGAAGCTAAACAGGGTAGGGCCTGGTTAGTACTTGGATAGGAGACCTCCTGGGAATACCAGGTGCTGTAGCTTTTGGGTTTTCTCTCACTACTTATCTAAGACGCTGGCCATTAGGGTGGCTGATCTTTAAATAGCCCGCTGTTTGCAGCTGTCTTCACTTACGGCCATACCACCCTGGAGCACCTGATCTCGTCTGATCTCGGAAGCTAAGCAGGGTAGGGCCTGGTGAGTACTTGGATGGGAGACCTCCTGGGAATATCAGGTGCTGTAAGCTTTTGGGTTTTCTTCACTACTTATCTAAGAAGCTGGCCTTTTGGGTGGCTGATCTTTAAAATAGCCCGCTGGTTGATGCGACTCTCGCTTATTGCCATACCACCCTGGGAGTTCCAGATCTCATCTGATCTCAGAAGCTAAGCAGGGTCGGGCCAGGTTAGTACTTGGATGGGGATCTCCTGGGAATACCAGGTGCTGTAAGCTTTGGGTTTTCTTCACTACTTATCTGAGAAGCTGGCCTTTTAGGGTGGCTGATCTTTAAATTGCCCGCTCTTTGCAGCAGTTCTCACTTACGGCCATACCACCCTGGGAGTTCCAGATCTCGTCTGATCTCAGAGCTAAACAGGGTAGGGCCTGGTTAGTACTTGGATGGGAGACCTCCTGGGAATACCAGTTGCTGTAAGCTTTTGGGTTTTCTTCACTACTTATCTAAGACGCTGGCCATTATGGTGGCTGATCTTTAAATAGCCCGCTGTTTACAGCTGTCTTCGCTTACGCCATACCACCCTGGGGCACCCGGTTTCCGTCTGGTCTCGGAAGCTAAGCAGGGTAGGGCCTGGTTAGTACTTGGATGGGAGACCTCCTGGGAATACCAGGGCTGTAACTTTTGGGATTTCTTCACTACTTATCTGAGAAGCTGGCATTTAGGGTGGCTTATCTTAAATTGCCCGCTCTTTGCAGCAGTTTTCACTTACGGCCATACCACCCTGGGAGTTCCAGATCTCGTCTGATCTCAAAGCTAAGCAGGTTGGGCCAGGTTAGTACTTGGATGGGAGACCTCCTGGAAATACCAGTGCTGTAAGCTTTTGGGTTTCTTCACTACTTATCTGAGAAGCTGGCCTTTAGTGGCCTGATCTTTAAATAGCCCGTTTGTGAAGCAACTCTTGCTTATGGCCATACCACCCTGGGAGCGCCCGATCTCGGAAGCTAAGCAGGGTCGGGCTTGGTTAGTACTTGGATGGGAGACCTCTGGGAAATACCAGGTGCTGTAAGCTTTTGGGTTTTCCTTCACTACTTATCTGAGAAGCTGGGCCTTTAGGGTGGCTGATCTTTAAATAGCCCGCTGATGGAAGCAACTCTTGCTTACGGCCATACACCCGGGGGGCGCCCGATCTCGTCTGATCTCGGAAGCTAAGCAGGGTATGGCCTGGTTAGTACTTGGATGGGAGACCTCCTGGAATAGCAGGTGCTGTAAGCTTTTGGGATTTCTTCACTACTTATCTAAGACGTTGGCCTTTAGTGTGGCTGATCTTTAATTGCCCGCTCTTTGCACCAGCTCTCGCTTACGGCCAT
>JAPDDO010000069.1:0-80433 GCA_027422415.1 Schizothorax lantsangensis | reverse complement strand
GGAGAAAGCTGCACAATGTTGATTCAATGTGGGAAGAGTTTTCCCATGTAAAGGAAACCTTGACAAACACATGAAAGTCCACACTGGGGAGAGGCTGTTCACATATCTGTGCGGGGAAGAGATTCTCACATAAAAAGTAACCTTAAAGTACACATGAAAATCCACACGGAGAGAAACCATATGCATGTGATCAGTGTGGGAAGAGTTTTTCGCACATAAAGGAAACCTTAGCGTACACCAAAAATCCACACCGGATAGAAACCATATGCTTGTAATCAATGTGGGAAGTGTTTCATACATAAAGCGTCTTTTAATGATCACATGAGCATACACACTGGAGAAAACCTCACAAATGTGATCAATGTGGGAAGAGTTTCCCATGTAAAGGAAACCTTGACAAACACATGAAAGTCCACACTGGGAGAGGCTGTTCGCATGTGATCTGTGCGGGAAAGAGATTCTCACATAAAGGAAACCTTAATGAACACAAGAAAATCCACACTGGAGAGAAGCCATATGCATGTGATCAGTGCGGGAAGTGCTTCATACAGAAAACAACCCTTTACAATCACATGACAATTCACACAGAGAGAAACCACACGTGTGCTCAATGTGGGAAGAGTTATACACAAAAAGGAGGCCTTAAAGAACACATGAAAGTCCACACTGGAGAAAAGCCATACACATGTGATCAATGTGGGAAGAGTTTCAGAAAATCGTGGTTTTTTAAAGAACATCTGCTTATTCATTCTAGGGAAAGGCTATATATCTGTGATCATGCGAAAAAAAGTTTTATAGGCAAGTTTCCTGAAGGATCACTGAGAGTTCATACAAGGAGAAGCCTTACGTGTGTTCTTTGTGTGGAAAGAGTTTTAGTCAGATGGGTAGTTTAATCTACACCAGAAAAGAGACAGCGGTGTGAAGGATCATGTTGCTCTGAGTGTGGGAAGGCTTTTTTTTTTACAGATGGTGCACTAAAAGTGCACAGGATAGTTCACACGAGAGAAACACCTTACAAGTGTTCCACTGTGACAAGAGCTTCAAACGCTCCGAATATCTGACAAGACATGAGAGGATCCACACTGGAGAGAAGCCGTATCCCTGTCATTCATGTGGGAAGAGTTTCACTCATTTTTCTGTTTTAACCAGTCATAAAAAAAAAATGCATGTCTGAAATTATAGAGGATTTACAGAGTAGTAATTCGAGTTATATTGATAATTGATTAATCAAAGATTATTAGAACAAGTAATGAACTGATTGTTGAATATTTCAGATGAATGTTTATTAATCTATTAATGTTTATTAATTTATTAATCATTTTATTGTTCTACTCCTTTTTTTATCATTATTCAGTTTATTATTCATAACAGTTTTTTTCACAGGCCATATCCCACCTGAACAACACATAACACACGTCATATTAGGGCTGTCAAAAAAAAAATTTGAATTTCGAATATTTGTCGCATTTAAAATAAAAATCCATATTCGAATGCAGAAACGCTGCATTCAAATTTTAGATGTGTGTCAGCAGCTTAATCAGTGGCACACAAGATGCAATGACGATGTAGGAGTTGTTACCACTTTAATGCTTTCTTTTAGTCTATCCAGTTGAACCCACTGGATGTGGTGCTGCTCATTCAAAATATTGCAGAAAGAAAAAGAGAACATCAATACAGAGATGATGTTGTTTACTCAAAAGTGGAACCAAGCCATTCACACAGGACGCATATTTATCACATTTTCTAGAGGGACATCTATCACTGTTGCACTCATGTCTCACACAAGAGGGCCGCATGTTTAGAAAGCATGTAAAATAATGTAAGTTCAACTTTTTTAAAAACATGTCTTGAGACTTTATGGCGGTTTGGTTTTTTCTGCATCCCACTGCATCTCATGTTTTTAAATGAAAAAAGTAGGCTACTCTGTGATTGGCTTTCGGTCCTTAGTATTAAAACTATACATTCATGATGCGTGTGTTGTTTCTAATTGTTTAAGCAACGTAATTAATTAGATTGGTTTATAAATATTTTGCACTTATTTCAAGATAGTATTGTTTTTTTTTTATTGCTTTGAAAAGAACGTGGCATTAGAATGGTAATATTTTGCAGGACATAGAACATTTTCTCAGGAGAGGAAAGCACCCCCCCCCCCCCCCTATAGAAATTATGCCTCCTTTAAATTAGAATATAATTTGAATATTGATCATATTTTAGTACAAAATTCAAATTTGGTTTTGCAGCCAATTTGACAGCCCTAGTCAGTATTGCACATCTTAAATAACTCGTCAAACCTTCTTTAAATAGCACATATGCACATTCACAGTTCTGTCAATGGACATTCTTCATTTTTCTTTATATTTGTATTACTATTGTCTATTCCAGGGGTCTCCAACCTTTTTTACACGGTGGACCGGTTACGGTTTGGAAAAAATCTAGCGGACGGGGGGGGGGGCTTGGGGGGTTTGGATGGGGTCTTTAAAACAGGTCTATTCATTTATACTGTTATCAGCACATGTTGAGGTAGATTCGTCTCTTGTCTCTGAGAGAATATGTGATGTTAATGCAGCATTAGAAAACTCTTTCACTTTCTGACTGCAGTTAAGACGTTCACTGGCATAACTATTGCGCAAAGTTTGCACGTTGATTTTGTGATATCCATTGGCTCGCCTTCATGGTTTTAAAACAGAACTATTTCCAGTATTGAGATGTAACCGCAAACCTCCATGCATATGTATCTTAAACGCAGGGATACATGAAAGAGGAATCAAATCAGTATGCTGCAGCTGTCTGAAGCACGTCTCTGTGCTTGTGCGCGCTTCGGGTGTGTGTGCGAGAACAGCGCGCAAGTAACGAATTGAGTTCTGTTTCGTTTCTTCTTCTTCTTGTGGTTTTAAATAGCTTGAACGTGTAAATTGGCAAATTAATCTGCGAATCACATGCTGAACGGTGGTATATCATCAGAGCAATCTTTTATTTACTAATTTAACATGAAATCGTCAAATTGCTACTCGATATCAATCGCATACAACGAAAATACAGAATAATTAGAAAAATCATTTATGCACAATAATTAACAGAGCGTCATATCTATACACATTTTCCCAGAACTTTCTCGCGACCCGGTAGGAATTCTTCCACGGCCCGGTAGTGGGTCGCGACCCGGTGGTTGGGGACCACTCTATTCTCTTTAATATTACTGTTTTGTTACCTTAATTTGATGCATATCTGCACTATGTTTGTACTTTCTATACTGGAAGATCCTAATACTAAGACAAATTGCTTGTGTGTGTAAACACGTGGCAATAAAGCTCTTTCTGATTCTGATTCATTTGTCTTTCTCTGTTTTTAAATGTATATCAGTTAGGGTGGACCAACAAGGATTAAATGAAGCAAAGTTTAGAGTGAATCAAGGATTTGTTGATCTGGGTTTTATTTTAAATCGAGATGCGTTGCACCACTTAATTCAAACACAAATCGGGGATTAGAATTCTAACCTGCGATTTAAAATCTCCAACTACGATTAATTTTCTCTGCCATGATGGATTCACCATGTAATTAAACGGCAACAATGTTAATATTCCTTGTCCTAAACTCTTTCGACAAAAGCAACTTACGTCATAGATAAAGGAAATAAACCTGTGAAATCTCAGCCATCTTTATAAACTGCTATGTAGAGAGACAGTTGATCAAACATCTGATCAAGCAAGCAATGAAAACATTGAGGCAGTGCATACAGTGCAGGGCTTTACTATGGGCTGCCAAGACCCTCACAATGCACTTTAATTTAAATTTTTGTAATAAACACCTCTCTGACTGTGCGTTCACACCAGATGCAACTTGCGCGAATAAATCGCGCTATTCGCGCGTAGTTGGCCGCTTGAACATTGAGTTTACGCGCTTCATTTGCGCGTGAAATTCGCTTCATTCGCACGTGAAATTCACTTCACAACAGACGCTAATTCGCGTCATGGGAGAAGCTTCTGCCAGGCGGCTCCAGTCTCTTGCGATATGACTGACATGGATTTTGTTTAGAGGCTAGATGCACTTTATGTGCTATGGAAAACACTGGACGCGTGTATTTCAGCCAAGAATGTAGTTGTTTTAAAACTCAAATCTGCGGTCTATTTATAAAAACAGCTCCTATTTGAAAATGTGCTTCTCCGATTTCGGAGCCGTGAGCTCCACGCGATCACGGGCGCTCGTGCTCATGTATCCCAAAGAGAGGAGCATAAACTCGGCTAGTTCTTCTGACATTTGCCGCTGGCTCTGATGTATCTGTAGTGGATAAACATAAGATATAATTCGTTTTGGGTAAATCTAACAGGTAATCTTTGGTCTATCGTACAGGTCCGGGTATCCACTTAGCCTCCGCTCGTAATCACGTCACTACTAGAGCAAGCTCCTGATTGGTTAACGCGGCGCGAATATCCGCCAAAGTTCAGATTTTTCAACTCGCGCGTAACAATAAACACCCGAAACGCTCAATTCGCACGAATCGCGTCATTCACGCGAACCGCGCCGCAGGATGTCTATTCGCGTCTTTGCATTGACTTAACATGTAAATCACTCGCGCTTAACACTTCATTCGCGTCTGGTGTGAACGCACCTTGAGACCTGACAACACACCTACTGTTTCTGTCTTCGTTCAATCAGCCACATATTGTAACTCTAGGTGCACTATTTTATTTAAACCTCCACGCCTGTACATTTAAAGCTTCCGCTTCCGGCGCTGCTTTGTTCAGTCGACGTTAACCCTCTGGGGTCTGAGGTGATTTTGGGGCCCTTGAGAGGTTTTGACATGTCCTGATATTTGTGCTTATTTCAGCTACTTATAACATACTAATGACCAACATGTATTTGTTTTTGTATTCAGCACAAACTTTGCTACAATATTATGTGACCAAGAGGGATGTACATGTTTGTATTTTTTTAGAAAAAAAATATTATGCGTGGTTAGTAAGTTTTGGGAAAAAAAAATGTAGCTGAAATAAGGCCATAAAACCCACACTAAATAGTCCTGACTTTAGAGTAATCAGTCTTGTCGGCTAGAATATTTACTTCACAATTAAGTGAGAATCATTCTGCTTACTAGGGCCGTTACTTTTCACGCTTTATATGTTACCTTGGGAAATATCATTAGGAAACACGGGGTTAGCTTTCACTGTTATGCTGATGATACTCAGCTCTATATTTCTTCACGGCCTGGTGAAACACACCAAATTGAGAAACTTATGGAATGCATAGTCGATATAAAAAACTGGATGACGAGTAATTTCTTACTGCTAAATTCTGAAAAAACAGAGGTGTTAATTATCGGACCTAAAACCCCCACAAGTAATAACCTAGAACACTGTCTAACACTTGATGGCTGCTCTGTAAATTCTTCGTCATCAGTCAGGAACCTAGGTGTGCTATTTAATAGTAATCTCTCCTTTGACAGCCACGTTTCTAGCATTTGTAAAACTGCATTTTTTCATCTTAAAAATATATCTAAACTGAGACCTATGCTCTCAATGTCAAATGCAGAAACATTAATTCATGCGTTTATGACCTCAAGGTTAGATTATTGTAATGCTTTATTGGGTGGTTGTTCTGCACGCTTAATAAACAAATTACAGATGGTTCAAAATGCAGCAGCTAGAGTTCTTACTAGAACCAGAAGTATGACCACATTAGCCCGGTTCTATCAACACTGCACTGGCTCCCTACTAAACATCGTATAGATTTTAAAATCTTGTTAATTACTTATAAAGCCCTAAATGGTTTAGCTCCTCAGTACTTGAGTGAGCTCTTATCGCATTATAGTCCTTCACGTCCGCTGCGTTCTCAAAACTCTGGCCATTTGATAATACCTAGAATATCAAAATCAACTGCGGGCGGCAGATCTTTTTCCTATTTAGCGCCCAAACTCTGGAACAATCTACCAAACACTGTTCGGGAGGCAGACACACTCTGTCAGTTTAAATCTAGATTAAAGACCCACCTCTTTAACCTGACATACACCTAACACACTACTACACTTCTATTATTCAAATCCTTTAAAGGATTGTTAGGCTGCATTAATTAGATCAACCGGAACCGGGAACACTTCCCATAACACACGATGTACTCGTTACATCGTAAGAAGATTGGCATCTACGCTAATAGTTGTTTCTTTCTTATTCTGTTTCTCAGTCCGTGTCCGGATCAGATGGTGGATCGGCGCCGGGAGATGATGTCTGCGGCCCTGATCGTCAGCGATGAGCCCCAGAGACATATCCCAGTGAAGACCTCGACTAAAATACAATAAAAATAAAAATAAAACAAATAATTAAAAATATAATAATAAAATACCTAACTACATAATACTATTATTGTTAGAAATTGAAACAATATAAAAATAGAAATATAATACATTTATACATTTAAAAATGTAATTAAAACAATAAGTAAACAATGAATAAACAATAATATCCTGGCCAGAGGAGAACTGGCCCCCCGACTGAGCCTGGTTTCTCCCAAGGTTTTTTTCTCCATTCTGTCTCAGAGGGAGTTTTGGTTCCTTGCCGCTGTCGCCTCTGGCTTGCTCAGTTGGGGACACTTAATTTCTAGCGATTATAGTAAATTTGATTTCACAGTTACTATTTAAACAAAACTTAGCTAGACAATGACATCTCCGAATTCAATAATGAAACGCCCTTAACTGAAAATTGAGTGTTTAATCTTATTATTATACATTACTGACACTCTATCCTCCAACTTGATACTGTTAAGTGCTTTGACACAATCTGTATTGTTAAAAGCGCTATATAAATAAAGGTGACTTGACTTGACTTGACTTACTCATTCACAGAAAACAATATATTGATTAAAATTTTTTAAGACATGTTTTGTGATTGAAAGCCTGTATGCGAGGGAGTGACAATGACCTTGAATATTAAGTGATTCTCACCTGAGACACAAAGGGCCCTCCCCTAAAGGCTGCTAATGGCCCATCAGTGTGACTGACTTTGAGGCAGGTAAGAGAGAATGTGAGGAGATTGAACAAATGTTTTTTTTTTTATTTGTATTTTATTTACAACACTGTATAATCAAAACAACACACAAAAAAAAAACATTTGTGAGCATGTTAATATCAGGAGCATCTTTTTATATATATGTTTTATAGACTCACGCATGCTTTGTACTATCGTAAACAAAAAAATACATTTTATATCTGAGAAACTAATTATTATTGTTTAGAAAAAACGAACTATGATTTTGTAGTCATATAGCCTAGTATGTATGTATGGCTTTGTACTACAAAAGATGTACTTTGTACTATAAAAAAAGGATATTTTATATCAGAGAAACTAATTATTATAGTTTAGCACGCTAGTAAATCCTTTTGTGAACATTAAACATTTTTCTAAACATTGTAGCATTCATCATGTTGTCGTTTGGGAAAAAAAATAAACGCGTTCAAGTTTGAGTCACAATAACACGTTAACTAATGCAAAAAAAGAAACATTACTTACTCATCAGATCGCTCTTCTCTTCTGGATGAACTCTTGCTCTTATTTGGAGGCAAATCCAGCTTTTATTCAGCGTGTCTTCTTCCAGAAACGAACAGTAATGTTAGCGCGAGGAACGATCTGGCTTTGTTTGTTGTTGGGTGTTTCCCTGAGCACGCGGCTCACGTGGTTATTTACATATGAACGCGAGGGGGCGGGATCGCATTAGAAATAATGAGTTAGACGGGACAGACTGAACATCGTGTTGGTTTCATACGGATTACTTCATCACAGAATGTTTGTTTTCGATAAGACTTACTTCATTTCAAAGTAGACACTTCCAGCTTTCTATAGATATAACTCCCATGTCTGTGTGTTGAGTTTTCGCTGAGTTACATTTTAGTGACGTATTTCGAAGAGCAGCTCGCGGAGATGGAGAAGACAGAGAGCGCATCCTGTTTGTTTTCTTTTATTTTTCCAAAACCACAAAGTTTTGTTGTTATTGTGAGTGTACACAAAAATAATAGACACTTCAAAGTTTCAATTGATGTATAACACTTATCTGTACGACCAAAATCGACGGAGTATTTTTAATGTCTTTTGCACTGGTCTTAAAAAAAACGAGTTGGTATCGCCGGCGATACAACCGTCCCCTTAGGGTTTTAACCTGTTAGCGTGCAGGTGTTCCGCGACGGTACACTGCCCCAGCAGGGGGTAAAGTTCGTCAGACACAAAAACAACAACAAACAAGATCTGAACATGTCATATATCTCTGGAAAGCTGAGATTCTTCTGATTCGAACGATGTAAGGCATTTTAAGATACAATCAACACAGCAGGTACAGTCAGGGTCTTTGTCAGACCACCAACAACCAAATAAACAATAACAAACATGAAATAACTCACATATGAAGTCTCCTGATCCATAAAATTCCACCAAAAACGGTGTTGTTACACTGCAAAGGGTCCAGAGATCCAATTCAGTTCAATATTTAGTCCATAACACATGTATATGTTGATAAACATCCACGGAATGGCATAGTATCATTTCACATTAGCCGACGGAGCTATCCACTCTTCTGTGTTTTCCGTCTATTCTCATACAAACAAAAGGAATTATTTGATGTCAAAATGGCCGCTGAGATCTGACCTTTTGATTGACACCTCATTTGAACCAATAGCTGCATCTTAGAGGGGTCAACCATCCTGTTAAAGCTAATGAGCGTTCAGCTTTGGAAATGACGCGGCCCTCGTTTGATGGACAGTAGATCGAACCAATTGCATTATAGTCTGCAAATGACTGTCGTTTCTGATAGCCAATGAGCTTCTAAACAGACTGATATGACGCTTTAGGGGGTCGGTCCAGGCTTTCATGCGCAAATCTTGATGCGCAGAACGATAAGCTCAGATGCGCTCTGGCGCATACGCACTGATAGCATACGGCTAAAAGACAGTGAGAGGCGAAAAAATGACAAAAACACACGTTTTACACTAAGACGATGGTGAAAGTTGTTGAATAATGTGCTCGGCGTGACAGAGATGACATTTTAGACGAAGATAGCGATGTTTGAGGACATTTTTGACGAAGAGAGCCATTGAAGCGGACCCATTGTTTCAGCCATGAAGCGTGGAGCGAGCACCTCGACGCAACGCTGTCAACAAGTAAGTGTTTTTATTATATAATATAATTATTTATATATATTATACATATGTATGTGTCTTATACATATTTTACAGTATATGTGTATGTGTTTTGATGCGTCCCTGGTCACTTATGTCCTGTTTGTTTGTTTGTTTGTGCATGTGCGTTGGTTACCGGTGGGGATTTAAACCTGAATACACACAGACTCATTATAAATCACACAGAATGAAGTTTTTTGAAAATCTAAAAATGCAAAATGTCTCCTGTGAGGGCTAAGTGTTGGTGTAGGGCGATAGAATATACGGTTTGTACAGTAGAAAAACCATTATGCCTATGGAGAGTCGACACGAGGATAGTGAAACAAGTGTGTGTGTATGTATATGTGTGTGTGTGTATGTATATGTGTGTATGTATGTATATATGTGTGTGTATATGTGTGTATGTATGTATATATGTGTGTGTGTGTGTATGTATGTATATATGTGTGTGTGTGTGTATGTATGTATATATGTGTGTGTGTGTGTATGTGTGTGTATATGTGTGTGTGTGTGTATATGTGTGTGTGTGTATATGTGTGTGTGTGTATATGTGTGTGTGTGTGTATATGTGTGTGTGTATGTATGTGTGTGTGTGTATGTATATGTGTGTATATGTGTGTGTATGTATGTATATGTGTGTGTGTATGTGTGTGTGTGTGTGTGTGTATATGTGTGTGTGTGTGTATATGTGTGTGTGTGTGTATATGTGTGTGTGTGTGTATATGTGTGTATGTATATGTGTGTGTGTGTATGTATATGTGTGTGTGTGTATGTATATGTGTGTGTGTGTATGTATATGTGTGTGTGTGTGTGTATGTGTGTATATGTGTGTGTGTATGTGTGTATATGTGTGTGTGTGTGTATGTATATGTGTGTGTGTGTGTATATGTGTGTATGTATGTATGTATATGTGTGTGTGTGTGTTTTGAGGTGTTCCTGCTAACTTCTGTTTTGTGTGTTGTTTTTTTATAATCACAGACAATCATCTGACATTGAATCGAATGAAGTCTGGGAGCCAGTCAGCGAAAAGCCATATACTGAGGGACATGATGACAACATTTAAAAAAACACTATAATCAGAATCAGAAGAGCTTTATTACAAGTATGTTTACACACACAAGAAGGAATTTGTCCTGATGACAGGAGCTTCCAGTGCAGAAGAAAGTACAGACATAGTGCAGACATGCATAGGAATAACACAGTAGGGATGGAATATAACACCAATATAAGAAAAAAACAGAACTTAAATAATGTACTATGTACCAAAATAGAAGTATAGGGAAAAAATGGTAATTAGATTAGAATTTAGAAATAGATGTTATTTACAAGTGTACAAATTTTGGATTCTGTGTATAAATGTCACTATAATGTGTTTATGCTTCAGTTACTATGTGTCAGCAATTATTGACAGTGAATCTGGATGTGGAATTGAATAGATCTAAGTGTAACCTTTCATTAGAGCCCAAAATTATGACTGTACATTAAAGCATTCAAGTATTACAGCTTTTTATGTGTCGTTGGTTACAAATGGTCATTTGGAGTCTCCGAGTGTCCTTTTTTGGGAAGCGCCTAGACATAAACTTAGATAAACATGTGTAAAACAGTCATTCTCTAAGGTATTGTTATCAAATTTGAAATGTAGCTTGGTAAGGCTTCATTCTGTGATCCCATTGTGTTTTCCAGCTCATAGCTCCCAGCTATAGTCATCTGCAGGCTTTTGTTTACCAAAAAAATGTAGACGGATTTTTTTTTTTTACTTTTTCAGTGTGTTCAAAGTTCTGTTACTCAATATCAGTAAGACTTACAGTGATTCTGATGGTTGAGAAACATACCTCAGAGTGTCACCTTTCAAAAGAGACCAAAACCATGCATATAATCCAAATGGTTCAAGAACAGCATGCAATTTACTTTGGGTATGCCTTTTTTTAGGCGTTTTAGGCAAATTTGACAGGAACGGTAATTAAAGCAGGTTAATTGTTCCAGTTTTTGTGAGTTCTTTAAATGTCTTTTTCTGTTGTGTCTTTAAATGCCAGGGGTTTAAGAGATGTTGTTAAACGCAAGGCCTTATTTTTATTTTCTAGACCGTTTGGTTCTGACGGGGTTTTTTTTCAAGAGTCTCATTCTGATGATAAAGATATTACTTTTTGGAAGTTGCAGTGGAGTAGTGAGATATGGTTCTCTTTTTTATTTTTGGTTCATTTTAGGTCAGACAAAAAGTTTAAGGCAAATATGGTAATATAATACAAATAATATATATTATACAAATATCTACATGTAACATATTAATTCAGTTTAGAAAAAAAAAAGAAAACGCCAGTCATGCTGTCACAAATCCTGGCCATGAACTTCTGTTCATTAACCACAAGAGGTCACTCACCCATCACATTGACTTTCACACTACACAGACAGTTACAGATCACTCAGAGACTGCATTTCCCATCATCCACTGCACCAACACAGCTGTTCGCACTGATCACGCACACACCTGAGAACAATCTCACATCACCCTGATTGCACCACTGATCACACAATCACACACTATATAGCCTGGGACTTCCTCTTGCTCTCTGCCGAGTATTGTTTAGCATTTATCACTCTCCAAGAGAGCTACTCTACGGAGCCCACATATTATTGTCCTAGTTTTGCCTAGCCTTTTTATAGTTTTCCCGTGCTTGACTTCTGCCCGTGTTTCCTCGATTTTCCCTTAGCCTAGCCCTTTGGACTCTGTTTGCCTCTCGCTTGGATTATTGCTCGTTTACCTGGATTATCTCTCTGCCTAGCCCTATTGGATATTGTTCGTCAATCGTCGACCCACGCTTACTCTTCGGATTGCTCTGTGTCTTGCCTCTGCCATACCTGTCTGCTGTTTATTGACCCTGCCTGTGTTTTGACCATGTTTCACAATGAAGCCTTGCAAATGGATCCGCATGTCTCACGTCTCGTCAGCCCTGTAACACATGCATCGTTATACATTTAAATACAGTACGTAAAGAAATAAAAACTATATATATATATATATATATATATATATATATATATATATATATACACAGTTATGTTCAAAATAATAGCAGTGTGTTTAAAAAAGCAAGTAAAGCTCAAAATCCTTATAATAACTTTTACTTCAATACACACAAATGCATTGGGAACATTGCACATTCTATTCTAAATCAAAACATGAAGAAAAATTTTGCAAATTTGTTATTACTTTACAGAAAGTGAAGAAAAAGGAATATTAGGCTGTTCAAAAAAATAGCAGTGTCTGCATTTTTCTTTACAAAGTCAAACATTTACTGTTTAAACTGAAAAATGCTCGAAGATTTAGCTTTCTTGTGAATGACTGAACTAACATTTAGTTGTATAGCCACGGTTTCTGAGAACTGCTTCACATCTGTGTTGCATGGAGTCTGGCACATGTGAACCGGTATTCCAGCCCAGGACGATTGCACTACATAGCACAATTCCTCTGTATTTCTTGGTTTTGCCTCAGAAACAGCATTTTTGATGTCACCCCACAAGTTTTCTATTGGATTAAGATCTGGAGATTGGGCTGGCCACTCCATAACATTAATCTTGTTGGTCTGGAACCAAGATGCTGCTCACTTACTGGTGTGTTTGGGGTCGTTGTCTTGTTGAAACACCCATTTCCAGGGCGTTTCCTCTTCGGCATAAGGCAACATAACCTCTTTAAGTATTTTAATGTACTTAAACTGATCCATGATCCCTGGAATGCGATAAATAGGCCCAACATGTAGTATGAGAAACATTCCCATATCATGATGCTTGTGCCACCATGCTTCACTGTCTTCACAGTGTACTGTGGCTTGAGTTCAGTGTTTGGGGGTCGTCTGACAAACTGTCTCCGGCCCCTAGACCCAAAAAGAACAATCTTGCTTCATCAGTCCACAAAATATTGCGCCATTTCTCTTTAGGCCAGTCAATGTGTTCTTTGCCAAATTGTAACCTCTTCATTTTTTCAACAGTGGGACTTTGCGGGGGCTTCTTGCCGATAGCTTGGCTTCTCATAGGCGTCTTCTAATTGTTACAGTACTCACAGGTAACTTTAGACTTTCTTTGATCACCCTGGAGCTGATCATTGGCTGAGTCTTTGCCATTTTGGCTATTCTTCGATCCATTTGAATGGTAGTTTTCCGTTTTCTTCCTCATCTTTCTGGTTTTGTTTGCCATTTTAAAGCATTTGATATAATTTTAGCAGAGCAGCCTATCATTTTCTGCACTTCTTTAAATGTTTTCCCCTCTCTAATCAACTTTTTAATCAAAGTACGCTATTCTTTTGAACAATGTCTGGAATGACCCATTTTACTCAGATTTTCAGAGAGAAATGCACAGTACAACATTTGCTGCCTTCGTCCTTAAATAAGGGCCACTTGTTTGACACCAGTTTTTTCACAGAATGGTTTACCTCTCTAATTAAACTCCACACTGCTATTATTTTGAACACGCCCTTTTCAATTAATGATTTAGTTGCACAGAATCAACAGCATGCATGTCATGACTGTTGGGTCTGTTGGTTTTCTATTACTCTACCACACCTACTAGTAAAATATTTGCCATGTAGAAATATAATTTCTGCCAAAAACAGTGATTGATCTGGTTAGTGATATTGGACTGCTATTATTTTGAACATAACTGTATATATATATATATATATATATATATATATATATATACACAGTATATGTTATAAAAAAGGGGAAAATTAAATAAAAATAAACACAAAATAAAAGCTGCTGACTTCCAATTCATAAGAATAAGTCACTTGTCAGTGGAGTTGCAAAGGCTACACTGTCAGCCTGTAATGTGTTTAAATTGATAGATTCGGGAAGAATGCCAAACAACGCTGTTAAGGGGTTTGGGTCTAATGGTAAAGAAAAAATAACAAAAAAGCATCTAAAGATTTTCCTCCAGAAATCAGACAGTTTCGGACAGGACCAGAAAGCATAACGTGGCTTGTTCAGTTGCGCAGCGAAAGCAGGTTGGGTAAAAATGAGGGAATATTTTGTTTAATTTAGTTCTAGACCAATGGACTCTGTGCACTACCTTAAATTGAACGAGAGTGTGTCTAGCATTTATGGATGAATGAGTGTATTCGGGCAAGAATTACAGTAGATCCCACGTATTCTCCTCAAGCATCAAACTCAATTCCTCTTCCCAGAGCGCCTTCACTGGGCACATTGAGGGGGATTGTTTTGTTAATTATAGTATACATTTTAGAAATAACCCCTTTCAAAGATGTATATAGGTCTAAAATCTAATCAGGTTTTTTCTTTCTTTTTTTTGGCAAAAAGGGAAAGTAAGAAAACTGCTTACGAATAAAGTTCCGAATCTGAAAGTATCTAAATAAATGGGAGCTGGGTGAGTCAAATTTCTCTCGAAGTTGTGTAAAGGATGCAAAATTGTTGGCTATGTATAGCTGACTAACTGTAGCTAAACCATGTTCCCTCCAGATGTTAAAAACCCCGTCCATCAGAGAGGGTGGAAAAGAAATATTACAAAAAAACGGCGCTGTAATACAAGGGTCTTTAAGGTCTAATGCTTAACGGAATTGAGATCAAATCCATAATGAATGTTTAACAACTGTTTTTTTTTTCTATTAAAGTAATATATTTAAAAGAAACTGGTACACTTAGTAAGGATGTTAAAGATTTGGAAATGTAAAAAAAAAAGATTTAAAAATTTAGGCCGAACATTCATTTTAATAACATTCACCCTTCCTATCAAAGATAGAGGGAGACATTTCCAGGACACAAAGAGAGACTTAACATGATTATGGAGAGGACTAATGTTGGCACTGAACAGGTCAGAATATTTACGGGTCACCTGAATCCTTAAGTATTTAAAACCATTCCTGACAACCTTGAATTGAAAATCTGAATATGATATCTGAAGGGAAGGTGAGTTCAGTGGGAACAGTTCACTTTTACAGAAATTTAGTTTGTATCCTGATAAAATAATATAGATATCTAGAATAGAAAAGAGTTTGAGGAATAGAAAAGAGAGGGTTTAGATAAAAAAAAGAAGGTCATCAGCATATAAAGAAACCTTATGCACTGTTCCTGCATGGGTGATACCACAAACCTGTGCACTGGACCCTAGAGCAATTGCAAGGGGTTCAATGGCTATAGCAAACAACAATGGGGAAAGGGGACAACCCTGTCTTGTGCCCCGTTGTAGATTGAAATACTCTGAAAATACATTAGTACGTACAGAAGCTTTAGGGGCTGCATATAAAAGTTTAATTCAAGAAGTAAATATGGGGCCAAATCCAAATTTTCCTAAGACCTGAAAAAAATAGTTCCATTCAACACGATCAAACGCCTTTTCCGCGTCAAGTGACAGCAACACCTCTGGGTTGTTTGAATGGGAAGAATACAATACAGGTGCATATAAAAAAAATTGAATATCGTGAAAAACTGCATTTTTTTTGGTAACTTATTTCAAAAAGTGAAACTTTCATAAATATTTTAGATTCATTACATGTAAAGTAAAACACTTCAAAAGTGTTTTTGTTTTAATTTTGATGATTAGAGCTTACAGCTCATGAAAGTCAAAATCCAGTATCTCAAAATATTAGAATATTTCCTAAGATCAATAAAAAAAAAAGGATTTGCAAAGCAGAAAAGTTCAAGTTCTTTAAAGTATATTAATTTATGCATGCAATACTTTGTCAGGGCTCCTTTAGCACAAACTCCAGCATCAGTGAGGTGTGGCATGGAAGCGATCAGCCTGTGGCTCTGCTGAGGCACTATTGTATGGAACGCCCACCTGCCATAATTAGAAATAAATAAATAAATGTACAAAGAAATGTAAAAAAATCTAATATAAATAAGTAAATATATAAATAAATAAATGTACAAAGAAAAGTACAAAAAAAATAATTATTTATAATTTTACTTTCTTATTTATGTATTTTAAAAAAAAAATATTCCCACTTTTATTTATATTCAAATTTATGTATTTATTTACATATTTATTTCCACATTTATTTATTTATACATTTCTTTGTCTGTAGGGTAATGAGGAGGGCGTGTTTTACCTCAGGAATAGCAATCGAGCCAGAGTAGGCGAGGGGTAAGCTTTGAGGCCACATACCCCTTTTCCACCAAGGCAGTTCCAGTGCTGGTTCGGAGCCAGAGCCTAGTTTCAAACCGGTTCTTTGTCTTTCGACACCCAAAGCACCAGCTCCGAACCAGGAAAAGTGGTTCGTAAGTAGCACCAAAACATTGCTGGGCTAGAAGGAAGAACCGCTTGCGTCAGGGGCTGGGGGCAGGGTTACCGTGAACAACAAGACGAAAGAAACTGTGGACCGCCATATTTGAAATAGCAACTAAACACGGACACGTTGGATTCGCCGTGTTTGGATGCCGATGTAGATTCGCAAAGCCATGAACGTCAATTACAACACAACGTCCGCCATTGTTGATAGTTTGTTTAGGCTTGTTCGGGATGGATCGGCGCTACGCAGACCGTTCGGTGCGAGGCATCGGGGTGCTGCGGGAGCGACTGGAAGCTGACGGCTCTTTATGCTTTTGAATCACTCTCGCGGTGCTTTAGTGTGTTGTGTGCCGATCGATCTGCGTGGCGCGATGCACCTCGAACAAGTCTGTTGTGTTTGGCGCTGCCGCGCTAGTGAAACGAAACATGAAACGTATTCAGTGACGTAAGACCTGGCTCTGTATTGGCTCTCTAGCCTGTGGAAAAGCAACCGGTTCTTAAAGGGCTCGCGAGTCGAACCAACTAAGAACTGGCAGTAGCACTGGCTCTGAACTAGCACCTGGTTCCTGCTGGTGGAAAGGGGGTAACAGTGACACCTTGGGGTGCCCAAACGAAATACAAGAAGTGTAGCCTACATGAAGTGCCTGTTAATAGTGTGTGATGAATGACTTAGATGGGCAATATGGCCAAAATCTTATATCACACGTCAGTGGCAACTACAGACAGTGCAGTGCCCGAAGTGACTATGTTAATATACATACAAATATTAATAATACAATATAATTAGTGCCGAGATTCTCAGTAGCCCACTGCAGAACAAAGATCCAGGGGGCGGGGTTGGATCTACATCCAGGGGGTGGAGATTGGTAGGTTTAGGGGTGGGGATGGGTGGGTTTAGAGATCAGGGGGTGGAGACGGGTAGGTTTAGGTCTATGTAAGGTGGGAGGAGTTGGATCTAGATCCAACTCCGCCCCCTGGATCTTGTGTTCTGCAGTGACGACCATCTCGAGATTTGTCCGTTTGACACTGCTGGTGCACGCGTGTGTCATCATCATTGTCCCCCTCACTTTAATCAAACATAAATTCGTCATCCGTACTTTAATTTGGGCACTCTCCAACGTAAACACTCTCACGTTATGCATGTTTCGTTCATACGCCGGAGGGCGCTCTCTCGCAGAAAGTTCAAAACGGACTCCTAGAAGTACTAACCTGTGACCCTCCGGGAAATCCCTAATATGGACAAAGGCATCCAGCTGTCACTGCATAAAAAAAGCCAAATTTTTTTGACTGATAAAACCTGTAGACAATAAACACGATTGCAACTATATATGGTTTGTGTTTTTCTAGCCATCTTCTTGGTGCCTTTTCATTAAATACATGAATAACGCAGTGATAATTGACACATTTTAACAGTATAGTAACTATAAATTATATTTTCCGCCAAATTCTGACTGATTTTATTGTGTGTTTACAGTTATGTAATACTGGAATACTTTTTTTTTTTTTTTTTTTTTTATGTGTTTACAGCTACAAATATTGTGAGAATACAAATAGGCACAAAAACAATGTGAGGGCAAAGATTAACAAACCTTTTTATTTGCATAGATTTTTAAAGTCAATAAAAAATTTAGAACAGCAGTGCAATTTTGACATCAATTTAAAATAATAAATAGCAAACCAAAACAAGCATTTACCACAGTACTGCAATTTTGACATAGCCTAAATAAATAATAAAACAAATCTCACATAAATAACAAGGTAAACATACCGTTTTATATATATATATATATATATATATATATATATATATATATATATATATATAAATAATGGTATGATTATTACCCTTGTAGTATTAATCCTTACTAAACTAATAAAGCTGGAGGTGATATTTCAGCCGGTTTTAGTTATATTATATATATGTTTTTGTACAAAAACTTTTAGACAATCAAGACCCTGCGTTTGCTAAATTTAACATACCTTTTGGTGCTCTCCACACCTGGTGCCACAATCTTCTTAGTGGCCCTGAATCGTCCCTGTTTTAGGGTGGTTTGGTGACGTGGTGGGTAAATGGTCTTCTTCTTGTCATACTCACCCAGTGCCTGCCATAGGGTGATGATCTTAACGCACTCTTCTCCAGTCAAGGCCAGACGGTGGTCTCTGAGGCTTACCAAAAACTCTGCCAAGTCCTGCACGGCTCCATACCCCTCAATATTATCAGGTCCAACAGAATCCTAAATTGAAAGATAATTTAGGAACTTTTGATAGCAGCAATGAATACAAATTGAATATTTGAAATACATGAAAGCGCAGCCAACATAACCCAGCTTTTGTTAACACACATGTAAATGAACATTAAAAAATAAAATGGGCCCTTATATCATGTGAAGTGTTCTCTTCAGATGTTGGAAGATCAGTTTCTGTTTCTGCAGATAATTGGTCCACTGGGACTACATGAACATTTAGTTTAAATTTGTATTTATGTCTTTCAATATGACCCATATACATTTAGAGTTAGTGTGACAACAAATATTGAAACCTCTATGAATACTTTGGTAAAACTCACAGCTTTGTGCTCCGGGAGAGAGTGCTGGCTGGAAAGTGTGCGGTGAGCTGGAAACAGGAGATGCCACTGGTGATGGAGGGACCACAGACAGTGATGACATGGAGCTGGAAACAGGAGATGCCATTGGTGATGGAGGGACCACAGAAAGTAATGACGTACGGCTGGTTGCTGGAGGGGTTGGAGATGATTCTGCAGACACTAATGCTTGTGAAGAGGCAGCAGGTGTCTGTTCTGTGTCAAAGGTGGGGACAGTAATGTCCTGAAACTCCTCAAGTTCAGCATATCCTTCATCCACCTCTACACCAACCTCAGTGGTCTCTGACTCTTCAATGGCCAACTTGTAGTCCTGCAGAACACAGTTTGCTGATAAAGATATTCCACTACAATAAGCTCACCTTTACAATATTAAAACATTGACAATTAGATAATATACAAGGATATTATATTATAACTCAGTGGTTAAATGGTGTGTTTACACTTGAATGAAATTGTAACCAAAAACAACATATAGTTATCTACCAGTGTACTTTCTTGGCCCAACGTAAGGGATGATTTTCATGCCCATAAGCTCCTAACAGCTGTGTTGGTGCAGTGGATGATGGGAAATGCAGTCTCTGAGTGATCTGTAACTGTCTGTGTAGTGTGAAAGTCAATGTGATGGGTGAGTGACCTCTTGTGGTTAATGAACAGAAGTTCATGGCCAGGATTTGTGACAGCATGACTGGTGTTTTCTTTTTTTTTTCTAAACTGAATTAATATGTTACATGTAGATATTTGTATAATATATATTATTTGTATTATATTACCATATTTGCCTTAAACTTTTTGTCTGACCTAAAATGAACCAAAAATAAAAAAAGAGAACCATATCTCACTACTCCACTGCAACTTCCAAAAAGTAATATCTTTATCATTAGAATGAGACTCTTGAAAAAAAACCCCGTCAGAACCAAACGGTCTTGAAAATAAAAATAAGGCCTTGCGTTTAACAACATCTCTTAAACCCCTGACATTTAAAGAACTCACAAAAACTGGAACAATTAACCTGCTTTAAGAAAGTTCTATGAACTTAGATT
Source organism: Schizothorax lantsangensis (assembly GCA_027422415.1). Lineage (NCBI taxonomy): Eukaryota > Metazoa > Chordata > Actinopteri > Cypriniformes > Cyprinidae > Schizothorax > Schizothorax lantsangensis. Next base: position 60,404 of record JAPDDO010000069.1, on the reverse strand, counting down.
TTTCTTAAATGTATAAAACAAACCCGTATCAATGTCTGTAAAGTGCACCTGACAGATCAAAGTCAAAACAGACGATGCCTGTTATTAAGGTGAAAGCACTTTAAATAGACATTATGATTTCACCCTGCGCTTGTCTGTATGGATTGCAGGATGAAGAGTTGTTGTTTTTTTTGCTGTGGCGTTGCTGCTGCTTTGTTTCCACCAGATCGCGCTGAGCGTACTCTGCGTCTATCCTGTTGGGCCTTACGGAGTCCCTTCGGCGATACTTCTTAAACTTGTAGAATATTTCAGGTTTATTTTGTGTTGAACGTTATGTCCTGTCAGATTGTGTTTTTTGTTGTTGTTGGGTTTTGATTTGTGATTTGTTTCTTTTCTTTATGTATTTTTGTTTGAGATTTGAAGCTAATTACTTGGCCTGATATTCTCAGTTGTTTTTTTGTTGGTGTTGATGTTATTGTAACTATTTTTTTTGTTTCATCGGTTGATTTTGTCTTTTGGAGGTTTAAGGTTTTTCTTTTTTACTGATGCAGTTTTCAGTGTAACTTGTTTCTATTGCAGATAGATTTTTTTTGTTGTTGTTTTGTTTTTTGATGCACTTTGTTTGCTCCAGCCAATTGATACATATGTAGTCTAATTTTCTTTTTTATTTATTTTTTTCAGTTTTGGTTTAGTTGAAAGAGTCAGCCTGGTCCCATATTTTCAGGTTGAAGTGGGCTTTTTGTTTTGTTTGATCTGTTTGAATTTCTGAAACTGTGTTACTAGTTTGTATTCATTGTGTGTTTGCATGTTTCTTTCCTTCAGGAGCTGCAGGGCTACATAGGACGAGAGAGTGTGGCTGTCCTCCTCTTTGGTGGTGGTGTTCCCTCAATGGTTGCTGTGGCTTGCCGTGTGCACGGGACTTTTCTGCTGGTACATGTGTGAATGTGCGTGGTGTCAATACGGAGAACCAATTATTTTTTCTAGTTTGCCCTGTTGGATTGTCTGTCCTATGTGTGTCCTGATGTACCGTCAGGAGAGAAATTCATTTTACTGAAGATTATACTTCTATTTTTATTGTAATATAGAAACCTTTTGGACTTTGACTAGGCACCTGTGTCTACGGTTATTTACATTCTGCCTCGGGGTGGGGAACCTGTGCGTAGCCTTAGGGGCAAATTCCTTGGGTGAGATTCCCAGGGTGGCGTAGTCAGGTGTTTCATTTGGGTTGGCTTATATTCTTATTTAGATCTTTTTTAGGGCCCCATCGCCTGGTCACAGAGAGCAGCACATGAATGTTTTGGAGCAGACAGAGCGGCAGCCAGATTGTCCCGAACATGGGAAAAGGACATCGAGGCTGTCTTTGCCGGAATGCACAGAGAGGATGAGGAAGACCATGATGACGACCCCCTGAACCACACAACCTTGATCAAGAGCAGGAGAACATGTTTGTATAAAGTAGTGAACACACACACACACACACAAGCACGCACACCACAAACACCCGAGCAGTGGGCAGCCATTTTTGCTGCGGTACCCGGGGAGCAGTTGGGGCTGTATTAATATATCAACAATTGTATAAACTGCATATAAATAAACAATCATAGAAAGGTTTCAAAGAAAAATGTAGGAGGATTTCGATATAAACGTGATAAACTGGGTCATGTACACAGTGATTCTACATTACTCATGTTTGAGCATGACGCATTGCTAAACCTAACTAGATGAGTCAAGTTTGCAAACGAACTTTGAAAGTTGGTTTAAAAGCTATTCCAAACAATGGAATCCAGCGGCCTGGTCGAAGGTTTAATGCATGTTCGGTCTTTTACTTGCGCCTCTGAATTTAACTGGATTTAGTTTCAATTTTAGTCCATCTCCGTGCTTAATCTGAATCCAATTTCAAGTGATCATTAAACTTAAGAAATATCCTTAATTAAAAACGGATCACAGATATCAATTGTATATTAATTTAAATATTTGATTATTCCAGAAATCCCATACTTTCAATTCTTCGTTCATTAGGGACCAGGTATCGCACAGGAATCAACACTTCGGCCGATAGTGCATCCACGGACACAAACTCGTCAGTTCTGAACCTACACAGAGGGCGCAGAGTGGTTATAATACCTTTAAGTGAGCTGCGCCTGCATACTCATAACAAAAAGTGTATTTTTTCTTATAACCACGTCAGCTACACCGTGTTACGCCAGTGACAGTCAGAAATCAATTCTCCCTCATGGTGCCCTCCATGGTTCATGAGGAAATACCCCTACACATTTAATCAACAAGAAAATGATTTCAGAAGAGATCAGAATAAATCAAAAATAACAATTTATTATTAGTTAGGTAAAAACGTGTCATGCCAATTGCATAATTAAACAATAAGAAGCCAATTCAGAAATAAGAAAATACCTAACATCAGTTGTTCATAGATGAATCTAGGAGTAAAATGTTTACCTGACTTCAGGAAGATAGTAGAGCATATGAAATATACTTCAAGAAGGGGTCGTAAATGAGCAAGGAGAGAGGTGTTGTTTGCTCTCTTTGGAGATCTCCTCTCCAGATAAGTTTTATGGTTTTATTGCATGGTATCTGTGAGTTCCTGAGTTTTGGCTTCATGAGGAGTTAATTTCATAAAGGAAATAATTTCACTCCCTACAAGTTCATTATCGCTGATATATCGACTTCGGTAATGAACTCGATATTGCATAGCTTGTCAGTGAACTACGGCTCCGTGTATTAAAAGCCGCTCCATTTGAAAACAGATGATGGAGATTTAGCGCTAATCACGGAACCGGCTTTACTGACGAGATGTGCGTGCATATCGCGATCGATATATCTCCCAGCCCTACATCCGGCAGAACCTGATTTTACCAAGAGCGACATGTTCCTGGAACAACATTGTGATTAACCAATCAGATTTGAAGAACCAGTTTATAGTTTTTGTGAAGTTTAGGCTTACAATCAGTTTTTGGTTCTTGTACATCTGTGGCATTCATCTATCATCACTCACTGATTTTAGGGATTACTCATAGTTAAGCTGAGGTGTAGGGATATGGTCAAGACTACATTTTTAGATTAAAATGTTGTTCCAGGGTCAACAAAATATGTTGACCTAGGAATGCATCTAACTCGGAAAAATCAGAACGTGCGAGACAGCTGTATCAATCTGCTTCTCAACACTGTTTGCTTTTTCAGTGTTTCTTCAGAGATTTTGACGAGCCAAAGAGGATAAACTGGGTCATGTACACAGTGATTCTACATTACTCATGTTTGAGCATGATGCATTGCTAAATCTAACTAGATGAGTCAAGTTTGCAAACGAACTTTGAAAGTTGGTTTGAAAAGCCTTGTCTGACGGTTTGAAGCAGTTGCCAATGCTGAAGTTTCAAAGTTTCGATAGATAGATGTTGATAGCATGATGCTAGCATGATTTAACACATCGTTAGCATGATTAACATATTGCTAGCATGTTTCTAGCATGCTCCTAGCATCATTAATGTGTTGTTGGCATGCCATTAGCATGTCTTTTAGAATGATTTAACACATTGCTAACATGTTGTTACCATAGTCATAGGTAGATGCCATATTTGACTGCTCCAGACACGTAGTCGTGTCCGCCATCTTGGGCATCTAACTCTACATGTCTATGGTTTTTAGCATGATGTCCTAGGATAATCATTAAACTTTGCTAGTGATAAACAGCTTAAACACACTATTGCCTGGTTTCACAGACAGAGTTTAGACTAAGCCAGGATCAGTGTTGGGTGTAACGCATTACTAAGTAATTAAATTACTTATCCACTGAAAAAGTAAAGTAAGGGATTACTGTTCATTTTTAGGTCATTTAATTTCAGTAAAAATTGAGGTGGTACATACAGTAAATAATTTCAACAGTTCTAAAATCAATATTGAATTTGAAATGTAAATATACCGTCTAAAGATAAAATTGAATGCAGCGGCTTTAACCCTCCGCGCACCGGCTCGTTCACTTTCAGATTTTCCTGATTCACAGAGGAACCTTAAATACTCATATAACTCATATACATATAAGACTAAAATCTATAGACGCTAAAAAGCTTGAATTTTACTTTTAAATGAACGAATTCAAATCGAAAACGAATATTCCTGATTACGTAATCTGTATGAAAGCGAGGTACAGTCTTTCCCGTATCTGAGCTCATTATATGTAGTCACCTGCGCGCAAACGCTCACACCTAGATACAAAAAATAAAATCAAGATTCATCTAATTTTCATCATTTTTGAAAGAAGACCTACTATGAGAAATTTACCTCATAAGAACAGCGAAATCTGACATTGCTTTATTCAGCAGAGAAGCTCATTTCTGTCATTTATTCTTACCTACATTGGTTAACGTGTTATTTTACATAAACCTGTACGGATTTTACTAGTTTGGCTTTTCCTGAACATCTTGCCAAACTGAAATGTATTGTTTAACTTTTAAGCTTTTTGTTAGTCAGATATTTTTCAGAGTATTTATATTTGTTAACCAAAGAAGGTTACATTTTTATTAAAAAAAAGTTTAAGTATTACAGTTGTTTTAAAGCTAAAATGCTAAACTATTCTATGTTTGACTCAAATTGAAAGAATAAAGAGTTGAATTTATATTAAGGTTTATAGGGATTTGAAGATAGCCTAATTAGCAATTTGAATAATTAAGTTACTTATTGAGTATCTAAGAGTAATTAGTAAAGTAATTTAAATACAATATTGATGAAGTAATAAGTAACTGTAATTAATTACTTTTTGAAAGTAATTTACCCAACACTGGCCAGGATTATGCCATAGCTCAGTTTAGCTCAAGGACATTTAAGTAATTTTTCAGAAACATGCCTTAGAAAAAAACATTACTAATGTGCATCTTGAGACAAAACAAAGGCACTGATGAAATTTAAGATCAGTCTGTGCAAGTTTCTTTCAGATGAAACGGCTCAGATTTAAATTTTAATCTGGGACTAGGCTTAAGCCTTGAAACTGAAGGTACAAGTCTTACTGTACAAAAGTGTTGACTCCCTCAATGAAAGTATATGTACATTTATGCATTTAGCAGACGCTTTTATCCAAAGCAACTTACAGTGCATTCAGGCTATACATTTTTTATCAGTATGTGTGTTCCCTGGGAATTGAACCCATGACCTTTTGCGCTGCAAACGCAATGCTGTACCACTGAGCCACGGGAACATATATGGGACTTTTCATAGATTCGATCATCTGTTTCGATCATCCAAAAATGGTAAGTATGATCAGTTAGGGGAAAAAAAATCCAACCCGAGTTTGGTGGTTGTAGCTTGAAAGCTCTAGGAGGAGATACATTTTAAAATCTAGTCTCGGATGAAAAAGCAGCATCTTAAATAGCAGATCAATAATTTGGCCTTTTCAAGACAACTTAATTACTGTAGCATATCACATTATCACATTTTAGCTACTCTTCCTTGAGGCAAAATCAGACCTTCCTCCCAAGATGACCAACCCACACTTTGGTTAGTCCCAGTTAGGTCAGATTTTAACAGATGGTATGGGGAGAGTTATGGGGAAAGAGCAGGCAATAATGACTTAGTAAGCATTCTAAATATGCAGTAATAAATCTTGAAAATGTGTAATTAAAATGTAAGTTTTTCTCAATCGCTATTTTGTATCGTTATGTATGTGTGTATGTTGTCCAGCTACTATGGAGTCATGTTTTTGTAAAAAAAAAATCGCAAGATATACATAGAATCCTGGGGGGGGGGGTTCTTCCACAGAATAAAACTCCCCATTCTATTAGGTAACGGAAGTGAACATTTGAGAAATGAATGAATAGTTTTGATGAGCTCAAGGGCACATGCAACACAGCCCCGCAGGCCCACGTGAATATGCCATCCACATGTTCTTCACCTCTCTCCTGGTCTCAGTGTGTAATTACAGTCAAACCACTTTCCATTCCTGCTATAGCTGTGAATAATGCCTATAAACATAGTGAGAGTGACCAAATTAAATGTCATTATTGACACAAAGTTATCAAATAACCAAGTCAAGTAAATGTTTGTATTGACTTTAGGTTATGTAACGTGTGGTGCAGAAATCCTCTGCTTTTCCTGCGTGGGTTTAGGTGTATGATTAGGATTCGTGGTGGGTTTTGGAGACAGGAACCAATCAGACAGCAGTCTCATCGGTGTATGAACCAAATAAAAGTAGGGAGTCATAATCTGGTGTTGAAGAGTCAGATTTTGGACAAGCATTTGTTGTTCTGCAGAGACCTACAGAGTACTTGGACGTGACTAACTTCATAGAGGGTGAGGTTTTCATCCGTTCAAAACTTAAAATTTCACTCTGTTTCATAAAAGTATCTGCAATATAAAAACAGGCAAAAAGAAAGAATGAAAAAAAGCTAACAATGCACAATCGATTTATAATGCTTTTTAAAACTTTTTTTTTTTTTTTTTATAAAAAAAACAAAACATCAGGGGATATTTTTTGAGAAAGCAGCTTAATGATCTTAAGTGTGCCGATGCCAGGTCAATATATTTATTTACATCTGACTTACAGTCCTAATTAGCCAAGCTTCAATAACATCTCCATGGTGACACACAGGAATCTTGTACAGTATTGGAATTTGGACAGTGAGAACAAAGATGAATAAAATAATGAGTTAATAATGAATAAAAACTTATATATTTGCATATATGTTTTATTCTGTTCATGTCTTTTCAGGTGTGCAGTAGTACTGGTTGATTTCAGTAATAATGGCAGTCTGGTCTCTTTGTCTATCTTTCTTTCTGCTCTTTGCTCTGGATGCTTCAGGTAATTGTTGTGAAGTGTATATTGCCCAGTTTTCTGCTCAAATCTCACTGACTCTGCTCAAAACTCAGATTGGGTTTAGACATAAAATTGTAATCTGATCATTTAAATTCTTTATATATATAATGTTTTTCTTTTATTATTTCAGGGGCAACACCTCTTAATGGCACAAGCAATGGTGAGACATTGATGCTGTCTTTTAGTGCGTTACATTTGTTCTGTCCAGTCGTAGTGACAAAAGCAGGGTCGTCGCTGGTGGGGTGAAAGGTGACGACGATTATAGGGGCCCATGGCTGTGGACAGCGCGCAAACACCGAACAAAAACTCCTCCCCAGTTTAAACATAGAAACACAAAAAGAGGCGAAAAGCTTAATTCGGCACCCGGGAAAATAAAGCCGCCCCTACCCTAACCCTACCCCATACTCTTATTTTCAACTTTTTGATCATTTTCTTCATTTTTATTTAAAATAAATGCCTTTCTGATGCAATATGAGATTTGAAAAGGGAGAAAAAAAAGTTTGGTAAAAGGCGGACTCGAACTCGGGTCGATTGCCTCAAAAACATCTACGCCACTGGAACTAATATCGAATTATCGTCTTTTATTTGTGTTAACTAACTCAATCACACGTTAGTGGGCGGAGTTAGTGTAAATAGCCTTTGCCAACAAAACGGGCTATTTGCACTTAGTGTTAATAGACACTCCGAAAATATTATGTTGAACCCGTCTTGGCGAGTACCCTTGAAAAAACTGTCGATTATGTCTAAAGTGAACGTAAACGGTTGAGAAAGAAGCGGATGCGTTGTCTCTTAAAGTGACTGCGCCTAATTTACTAGCTTCTGGCGATGTCCTTATATAAATTCATGAAATCCAATGAGAGAAAATGATTACCTGCTCTTTACTGTATTACTTTTAACAAGAATTAATCTATTTTTGATTTATACAGTGAGGACTATGCAATGCTATTTTTTCAGTCTCTGTACCTGGACACCTACAAACTTGAAAAAAATCTTAAACTTTGTTGAATTTGTATCTTTGTTCTATTTATTCATTTGTGCTTTTTCACACAGGGACCATTGACCTGGACACAAAGATAGACGCAAAGTGTGCACGTACGTACAATATCAATCTGATATCAGTTTAATGAAAATACGAAAGGTTTGAAGCAGCAATAATACTAACAAAACTTTATTACAGCAAACTGTGACTGCCAGTGGTCTGCATATGAATGTAGATGCTTCCGCTTTTTTAGCTGCCAGACTTCCTGGATTAATGCAGAGGTATGGGATGCCATCTAATCATATGGATTCCTTCATCTTTAAGACTTGAAATTTTCAATTAGTTAAAAATAGTTTTTATGTCCTACTCTCTTTAGAAACAGTGTTTGGACTACAACGGGCACCTCGCCTCTGTACACACTTATGCGGAGTACACCTTCATACAGAACCTGATTAAATCTCAAACTCAAACTTCAACTGAGGCCTGGATAGGAGGCTATGGCTCTGTACGTTTGTTTAAATTCATTATTATTAGTATTATTATAAAAATTATAATGTCTTTGTCAATGGTTTTTTTTCTTCTTCTTTTGTATATTGTACTATAGGTCTTTTTTTAATTATATAATGAATAAAAAGAAAACAAACACAAAAATAATAGAGAAGCTAGTGTTAGGTAGTAAATGAATAGAGTGAAAGTCTAAAAGAGGCAAGTCTATTTTTTAAAGAATAGAATTAGAATAGAGAGTGCTAGAGTTAGAGGGTCAAATAAAAATGGAAGTGATGTGTTTTTAGCCGATTCTTGGATGCTAAAGAAGGCTAAAGACTCAGCTGCTCAGATTGAGTTGGGCAGGTCACTCCACCAGGAGGGAACAGTTAATTTAATAGTCAGTGAAAGTGATTTTGTGCCTCTTTGGGATGAACATAAGTCTGAAGTAATAAATTTAGGTAAAGAGCCAGAGCCAGTGGTGGTTTTGTAGACAAACATTAATGCCTTGAATTTTATGCCAGCAGCTATTGGTAGCCAGTGCAAAATGGTTAAACAGAGGTGTGACGTGCGTACTTTTCGGCTCATTAAAAAATACATCTTGCAGCCACGTTCTGGATTAATTGTAGAGGTTTGATGGAATTGGCTGGAAGACCTGCCAAGAGAGCATTGCAATAGTCCAGTCTGGACAGAACAAGAGCCTGAACAAGGAGTTGTGTTGCATGTTCCGAAAGAAAGGCCCTGATCTTCCTGATGTTGAATAAAGCAAATCTGCAGAACAGGGCAGTTTTAGCAATGTGGTCTGACAAAGTCATCAATCACAACTCCAAGGTTTCTGGCTGGTTTTGAAGGAGTTATGGTTGATGTGCCTAACCGGATGGTGAAATTGTGATGAAACGATGGGTTTGATGGAACAAGCAGTTCTGTCTTGGGAAAGTTGAGTTGAAGGTGATGGTCCTTCATCCAGCAAGAAATGTCTGTTAGACATGCTGAGATGCAAACAGCTATCGTCGGATCATCAGCATGGAATGAGAGGTAGAGTTGAGTGTCATCAGCATAGCAGTGATATGATTAGCCTTGTTTCTGAATGACAGAACCTAGTGATGCCATGTAGACAGTGAAGAGTAGTGGTCCAAGAACTGAGCCCTGAGGCACCCCAGTACTTAAATGTTGCGACTTGGACACCTCACCTCTCCAAGAACAAACCAGTGGAGTGTGGTTCCTGAGATGTCCTTTGCCAACAGGGTTGACGGGAGGATCTGGTGGTTAACCGTGTCAAAAGCAGCGGACAGATCCAGCAAGATAAGTGTTGAAGATTTGAAATCCGCTCTTGCCAGTCTGGTTGCTGTCGAGGAGGTTATTCTGTGTGAGAAAGGCAGAGACTTGGTTGAACAACGCTCGTTCAAGTGTTTTTGCAATGAAAGGAAGAGGGGAAACCGGTCTGTAGTTCTCTAAAAGAGATGGGTTAAGGGTGGGTTTCTTAATTAGCCTGTCTAAATGCTGATGGAAAAACACCAGTGTGAAGAGATGCGTTAATGATGTGAGTGAGTGCAGGTACAACTGCAGGAGAAATAGCTTCAAGGAGATGAGAATAGGAAACAGGAAATGGAATAGGATCAAGCAGACAAGTAGCAGGATGATTAGAAAGGATGAGTTTGGAGACTTCTGCCTCAGAGAGTGAAGAGAAGGATGTGAACGAGTGTATGTTTGCTGGTAAGATGTGCTCGACAGATTGTGGTGTGGAAAACTGCCACGTTCTTCATTAATAAAATTGAAACCATCAATGCACAAAGTCGTCAGCTGTTAGAGTTGATGAAGGAAGGGAGGAAGATGACAAAGGAGGGAGGAAAATGAAAACATTAATGCCGTCTTATTATGTACCTGTGAACCAAGTGGTTAGTGCGAACGTGTTTTTTATACTTAATAAAAAAACAAAAAAATATATTTATTAAACAATGCCATGAATGTGTGTGATGGGAACTGAGTGTCCTTTTTGGTGTTCTGTTCACAGGAGAGATCATGGCTCTGGAATGACGGGTCCAAAATGAACCTAGAGATATGGGCTCCTGGAAAACCCGGCCATAAGGATGGGGAAGAGAACTGTATTGGGATGAACTATGACTGTGAGTGTTTTTAATGTTCATGAAATATCATGACTATTTTTGTCAGTTTTTATACAGTCTTGTAGAACAGTAGTAGCCTCAATTCAAATAACCAGCTGAATGTAGAATAATAATTATATATATATATATTTTTTTTTTTTCTTCCTGCTATAGGCTCGGAAAAGTGGAGTAACTACAACTGTGATCGGAAAATGGGTTTTGTGTGTAGCAGGATGAAAAAGCTTAATGGAGAATGCTGAATGTCGTATTGTCTTGCATTAAAGGAATAGTTGACCCAAAAATGACAAATATTTACAACAATGCTTACCCTCAGTCGATCCAAGACAAAGAGGAGTTCTTCCTCAGAACAGATTTGAAGAAATATAACTTTACATCATTTGCTTATCAATGGATCCTCTGCAGTGAATGGGTGCCATCAGAATGAGAGCTTAAACAGCTGATCATGAAAACATCACAATAATCCACACGACTCCAGTCCATCGATTAATGTCTTGTGAAGTGAAAGGCTTGTAATCAAATTTTCTTTTTAATTTTTTGGTCAACTGCTCCTTTAACTAACTCTCTCTGATTTCTTTACTAATATGTGCAAGCAGAACTCACATATATGTGCATTTTCTGAATGAAATTCCTAAAGGTTTTGGTAAACTTTGGATCTGATTTAATAAAATTCTGCATCAGAGCTGCTTTGTTTTTGTCATGCCTATGTGTTGGTATAGGAAATAAACAGAAACATTTGCTAATCGAGTTGTTATAGAACAAACTGTAAAGCAATTCAATGAGAAGTGTGCCAAAGAAAGAGAATAGTTGAAGATGATTTTTGTCAAAATGTCTATTTAATGAAATTACAAAGCTTATATAAAGCAGCAGTAATACAAACACCAAATTCTTTATAGAGTAACTTGTGACAGTGATTAGTCCACATGAAGGAGATGCTTCCATTTTTTTTAACACCCCAAAACTGGACTGGTATGAGATGGCGGCTTCGAATGTGGATTCCTTCATCTGACGACGATGAACCTCTCGAACGTATGAGCTGCAGTTAACTGTAGTCCTTATGTCCTCCTCTTGGAAAATGTCTTTGGAAAATAGTACTTTAATAGTACTCCTACTAATTTGAAAATAGTAATTCAAAAACATAAATTTAAACTCAAATGGATACCTGGACAATTTTCAATCTGTTTCAGAGCACATCACAGCACAGGGACCGTGCTTATTAAGATAATAAATGATATTCGCTTGAATTCTGATTCTGGCAAAATATCAGTGCTGGTATAACTAGATCTTAGTGCTGCGTTTGACACTGTCGATCATAACATACTTCTAGAGACTGGAAAACTGGGTCAGGCTTTCTGGGATGGCACTCAAATGGTTCAAGTCATACTTAGAAGGGAGAGGTTATTATGTGAGTATAGGAGAGCATAAGTCTGAGTGGACGTCCATGACATGCGGAGTTCAACAAGGCTCAATTCTTGTACCACTCCTGTTTTGCCTGTATGTGCTCCCACTAAGTCAAATAATGCGAAAGAACCAAATTGCCTTTCACAGCTATGCCGACGATACCCGGATTTAATTAACCTTATCTCCAAATGACTATAGCCCCATTGACTCCCTCTGCCAGTACATTGATGAAATTAACAGTTGGATGTGCCAGAACTTTCTTCAGTTAAACAAGGAAAAAAGTTATTGCATTTGGAAACAAAAATGAAGTTCTCAATGTGAATGCATACCTTGACTCTAGGGGTCAAACAACTAAAAATCAAGTCAAAAATCTTGGGGTGATTCTGGAGATAGAACTTTTAAGTTTTAGTAGTCATGTCAAAGCAGTAACTAAATCAGCATACTATCATCTCAAAAACATTGCAAGAATTAGATGTTTTTTTTCCCAGTCAAGACTTGGAGAAACTTGTTCATGCCTTTATCACCAGCAGGGTAGATTATTGTAATGGTCTCCTCACCGGCCTTCCAAAGAAGACCATTAGACAGCTGCAGCTCATCCAGAACGCTGCTGCCAGGATTCTGACTAGAACCAGAAAATCTGAGCATATCACACCAGTCCTCAGGTCCTTACACTGGCTTCCAGTTACATTTAGGATTGATTTTAAAGTACTTTTACTCGTTTATAAATCTCTCAATGGCCTAGGACCTAAATACACTGCAGATATGCTCACTGAATATAAACCTGACAGACCACTCAGATCATTAGGATCGAGTCAGTTAGAAATACCAAGGGTTTACACAAAACAAGGGGAGTCCGCTTTTAGCTATTATGCCGCCCGCAGTTGGAAACAGATTCCAGAAGAGATCAGATGTGCTAAAACATTAGCCACATTTAATTCCAGACTCAAAACTCATCTGTTTAGCTGTGCATTTGTTGAATGAGCACTGTGCTACATCCAAACTGATTGCACTATGTATAATCATTTTCCTTTCTTAAATGTTTTAAATTCTTTTTAAATAAATTTTTATATCATTGTTTTTATTGTTGTGATTATTATTATTTTTCTTCTAATTCCTTGTTTTTATTATTATTTTTCCTATTACGGAAAGCACTTTGAATTACCACCGTGTATGAAATGTGCTATATAAATACTGTAAACTTGCCTTGCCTTGCCATGGACAGAGGGTATATCCTTCCCTTGGGGAGTTTGGCCCCAGGCAGCAGGTCGATGGCACAGTCCCATGGCTGATGTGGTGGAAGACGGGTGGCTAGCTACTTACTAAATACATCCTGGAACGCCTGGTAGTCAGATGGGATACGATGTTCCTCCTGCGATTCAGGGCTCTCCACAAGGGTGGAACACACTTTGAACTAGGGTGTCTTCATGACTGGCTTGGATATCGTGGAGAGACTATTGTGAAAACAAGCCTCGCAGGGATCCCATCTGACCTCTGGTAGAATGTAGATTGAGCCAGGGGCGTCCCAGGATGATGTCCACCATGGGTCCCTCCAGTACCAGAAACGAGATGGTCTCCTCATGGAGGCATCCAATCCTCAGTGTGATCGGTGGAGCGCAATATTTAACCCTTCCACGCCCAAGCGGTTTTACAGTACGCACACATCAGCGCAGCCCCATTCCATCCACTGGTCGCATCCAGCGTGCGAAACTGTAGTGTGTAATCACTCGTAGAAGAATTACCTTGGCGCAGCCGCAGGAGTTGATCTTGAACTGACAGCGTTCCAGTAGCAGAACCGAATACCTCCTTAAAGTGATTGGAAAAAGCTTTGTGGGAGTTAATTATGGTGCTTTGAGCATTCCACATAGCGTGAGCCCAGAGCAAGGCTCTGCCACTCAGTAGGAAAATAAGAAAGGCTATCTTCAAGCATTCGTTGGTAAACTTCTGCGGCTGCATTTCTATGAACAGGGAGATTTGGAGAAGGAAGCCACCACACTCAGCTGCATCGCCGAATAGGAAGCAGGAATGGCCATGGGACTGGCAGAGGCAGATATGGGGGTTTGAACCGGAGTGAGAGTGGCTCTGAGGGTGTTGACCAACTCCTCGAGCATGTCTGCTGGAGTGGGAAGCCAGGGATCCATGGTATGTATCCGGGTCTGGTCTTCAGTCACGACACAGGCAAGGGACAAAGAGGTAAGTTTGACTGAGCTTTATTGACTGATGAGCGAGGGCGAATCTGGTGCAGATGAGAGGTGAGTACGAGACGGAGTATAAATGTCCAAATGGCCGAACGCAGACTAGTCTAGCAAACAAACAAACAAACTAACTAACTAACAAACATACAATCACTCATACATGGAAAGGGCTAATGAGAGTTGATGGATGAAACCATCAGGAAAGCCAGAGAAAGCAGTTATAGAGAAAGTCATTTAACCACCTGAGTAAACCATCAGCGCCGTTTATAACGGGTCTATAACTTGTACTAATAACCTCTGTTTTATTTAGTTAAATGTACAATACTTGCACTGCTTTGGTCCGGTCGAGAGTCCGGAATACAGTCTCAGATGAAAGTCTTAATTGTTTCAAGGTTTTGGATTCCCGATCACGTTCTTCTGGGTTGAAGAGTGATGAATTCCAAAGATGTTCTGAGGTAGCAATGTTCTTCCAGAGAGAGAGCGGTAAAAAGCTAAGAAAGGGATCTGATGAGGTCCAGGGAGCTTTGGTTGAATGGAAAGACAAGGCCATGCGGCCTGGCACAAGCTTATGAAGGTGCAGAAGAGTTCTAGTTTACATCCTCATCTGTTGTGAACAGTAGACCGGATGAGGAAGGCGTGAGGAGAGTGTGTAAATAAAGGGGACATTGATTGGCAGCAGCAGGTCTGGGTGATTAATACTCAGGTGAACGTGGGTGCATGTTTAAAGAAACACACTTATGTTACATGTACAAACTTTCTGTGACACTGCTTATTTTTCACACAAACCCATGAAAACCACAGAACCATGAAAATATGTACTATGTTTACACACACACTTTCAGTGTTCTTAAAAGTTTCTCATGCTTACCAAGGCTGTCAGTCTTTGATTAAAAATACAGTAATACTGTGATATGTTATCCATCATTAATGCTCCAGTCTTCAGTGTCGCATGATCCTTCAGATAGAATTGTAATGTGCTACTCAATTATTAGTTTATGGTTCATATTATTAGCAATCATTTTTATCATTCTTTATGTATTATTATTACTAGACTGCTTTATATTTTTGCAGAAATAGTTTTTCAGGATTCTTAAGGAATAGAAAGTAGGGGTGTGCGATACTGCAAATTTTGGTATCGATCCGATACCAAGTAAATACAGGGCCAGTATCGCCGATACCGATCCCGATACTTGTCATTTAAAAAAAGCATACATTTAAATGACCAACAACAATTTAAAAAAAATTAACAATAACTAATGTTGATATGACTAATATTATATTCACCTTAAAGCTACGTGGATATTATTTGCCTTTCTAAAATGAATTTGCAGGCAGAGGAGCCCAGAACATGAAAGCAATGCACAGTTTCATGTTAAGTATTTTCCTCCCATAGAAAAGAGTTATAAAAATAATTAACGTGGCATAATAAATTAAGAACTTAATATTAAAATACAAAACTCAGTATATACCTTATTAATGTTGCAAACTAGATATACAAGTTAGCAGATGTGCTCAGAATATGAAAGCAACGCTCAGTTTTCACATTATGCATTTTCCTCCCATAGAAAATCATTATAAAGAAAAGTTTAACATTAGTGGCTTATTGAATGAAGACAGTGATATGAAAAATAACTATTAAACCATAACTCGTTTATTATTGAAAGGATTTTCGTATGTACTGTATTTTCTGTTTACATACTGTAATAGTTGTTTGTTATTATTGCAATAAAAAAATGTGATATGAAAAGGCCAAATTCGGAATAGTTTATAAAAATATATACTATGTATGTACAGGTATGCAGATGAACCCAGAACATGAATGCAACATGCTGAATTTCATTTCCTCTCATTGATAACCAATATAAAAACATTTAATATGGTGTAATGGAGGAAGACAGTGATAAAGACCAAATAAATAAAGACTAAATTCAGTATACAATTTGTTAATAGAATATAATATTTGGCAAGCAGCTGAGCCCAGAATATATATGAAAACATGCTAAATTACATGTTAAGCATTTTACTCCCATAGAAAACTGTTATAATGAAAATATTTAAAGTGGCTTAATGCATGAAGAAATAATATTCAAAAGGCCAAACTCAGTATACACCTTACAGTGATACTGCATAAAAATTACAAATTCGGTATACAGTTATATACAATATGCACTATGTGAAGGATTTCCTTCCTCCCCGTTTCATTTATTTTTGTAGCTTCTACCGTTCCATCTCTCACTTTATCTGCTCGTGCTTGGACCCGCTGAGTCACGTGATGCATGACAACAAACCAGCGTAGCAGGGGAGGAGCAGTAATGTTTGCATGAGATGTGAAAAGAGCGGAATATCCACAGACATGTCTACACTTTGTTGAATGTATTAAGTGTATAGGAGAAAAAAAATTACCTAAAGTATCGATCTTATCAGGCTAGTATCGATCCGATACCAATACCAACATTGGTATCGATACTAGGATCGATCCGCCCACCCCTAATAGAAAGAACTAAACAACAGCATTCCTTCCAAGTATTTTTTTTTTACAATTATGTATTTGATCACTTTAATCAATTCAATGTATCCTTCTTAAATAAACGTATTAATTTCCATTTTCTCTAAAAGATCTTATACCCAAACCTTTTACATGGCAGTGTATCACAGTTCACAGAAATATGAAGCAGCAAAACTGTTAATAATCAGAAATGTTTGTTGAGCAGCAAATCAGCATATTAGAATGATTTCTGAAGGATCATGTGACACTGAAGACTGGACTTTAGTGTTTGTGTGAATGACACTGTGCACCTTCTGTATATGTTACGCCCGTTTCACACTGCAAGCGTGAGCGGCGCGTGAGCAGCGCAGAAGCATTGCGTATGCAAAGCATGAGCAGCGCGCGCCCATTGTGCTTTCATACTGGCAGCGTTTGTCGCGCGCAGCTGAACCGCGGCTTGTAAGCTAGTACAATACAGATGAGTATCATCATTTCTGTCATATTTTCCAGCGTTCTCCTCTGAACACTGTCTGTGTGCCATGTGCTTTGGTGTATGATATGGCCAGCATACTCTTTGATGCGACCGTGTCCCCCTGCCCTCTGTCCCACACACATGTAAATAACATATATTATATATAGGTAGTTTACACGATAAACTTGAGCCAAGTTTTCAAGATGTGTATACGAAAAAATTGCTGACCCTGTCAGGAAAGATGTTGTCTGACCCTTCTCACATTTTGTATGAGGAATATTAATTTTTGCCATCTAACAGAAGACTTGCATATGCTAGATTGAATTGGCTATGTTACGTAAATCTTTTGTGTATCAGTCTGTAAAATTAATAAATCAGAATTGGGGGTTCAAATAGGCCTCTGGGCTCTGGAAAATAGAAAGAACTCCCTATTCTAATGCACTGTAGCCGTATGTTTATTACACTATTGTTGTTTTTCTGTATTAAGGTGCATCTATTGTATTGTTTGTTCAGTAATTATTGATGTGAGACACGCTGTCGTGAGATCCAAGACGTATTTTAGAACGAATTCCAACAATAAAGTGTAATTGGATTGAGTCATTTTCAATTGAATTGAAAAAGTAATATTAAAACTAACAAATGCCTCTAGTTTTATTATTTAACAGACCTTTGAACTCGTGGAAGTGGTGTTTTCGTGCATTTTTTTTTTTCATATGTGATTGTGAAACACGAAACGCATCACTTACATGATTTTGTGGTCAAATTTGTTATTTTTAATGTTAATCGGGTCAATTTTTATCAAGAACAATGCACTGTGACTTTAATTCAACGTAAGCGGCGCAGCAAAAATAGACTCGGCGCCGAAACGATCGCGGCACTGCCGCTCCTGCTCTGCTCCTGCTACGCGCTGCCGCGCCGCCCCTGCGTGCTGTGTGAACGCTCTCATCCGTTAACATGGGCGCCGAAAAAAAATACACGCTGCTTACGCCCTGCTTACGCCTGCAGTGTGAAACCGGCGTTAGTATTTAAAAGCTGCTTTTGATGGGCTTTGGTTCATCATGTGACTCTCATCACCACCTGCTTCTGGTGGTTATCAGTGTATTACAAAGCTACAAAACAGATTTCAGTACTTCCATAGGTTGGTATATTAACATTATATCAGTTAATGAAACTACGGTATTTAAATGTAAATTTTAATTAAATCCGTAAAACCTAAAATGTTGCTACCGTATTTTTATTTAATTATTTTTTTACGGTACAATTCTGGCAACCACAACTGACAGTTATTTATAGACTTCACAGATTTTTTTTTAGTGTCCATTTGGTTTAAAAAAAAAATAAAAAATTGACAAAAGTTCTGTTTTTTACATACAAATATCTAATTCTTCCAAACAGCAAAGACATGAATATTAGCATCGGGAGAAAACATCCTTCTGCTGATATGATGAGCTCAAGTAGTGATCTGTATCATTAATGTTTATTTGTGGAGCTCTTGTTCTTGTTCACAGAGGCATAAAGTTCATCCCAACGGTTCATTTTCTGTTCCTCTGATGGCAGCATACGTCACTGTATCATTATGATCCTAAAAGAACAGCACATATTCTGTCCATCAATGTTTGAACTGCAGTGATTATTAGTGCATGAGCTTCATTTATCTGAGAATCAAACTACATTTCAGCAGAATGTAGATGAGAGACGCTGCTGTGATTTTCGCTGAATAGGATTGACATCAGTCAGTGATAATGAACAAGTGAATGTGCTGCTACTCACATTGAGTGATTTTACTGGCTTTTTACTGGAAGAAGAGACTTCAGAATAAGTCACGTCATCTGCCTGCTCCTAAACATCAATGCAAACGTGCAGCAAATCAAGTTTAATAAACAAATCAGACATATCTCTCACTGTAATACAATATGTACAGTAATATGACAGCTTTCAGTAAATCACATTATAGAACAGACAGTAAACTGAATGTTGAATGTTTAGTTGACTCACATGGTTTTTTGCAGCAGCAGGAATGGACATGTTGATTGTTTCATACGTCCCTTTATCTTCATTCTCATCTTTGACCTTCAGACAACAAACAGTTAAAACTGCAAAAATAACACTTGAGCGTTAAAGATAGTAATCAGTTCTAAATCACTGGCATTACTGAACTCACCACCGATTCATAAGTCCCTCTTTTATTATCTGGGGGAAAATAAATAAATAAAATAACGTGCCTCATATAATATGAGTATTTATGATGAAACACACATGCAAAACACTGAATTCTAACAACGCTAATGACATTCAAATTTCAAAACCATTCAAATGAATGACAGAAATGATTGTTGTTTGACTTGATAACTCTGAGATTGGCATTAGAGGAATAAACTTCTGTTTGAGAATCTCATAGTCACATAATCCATATTTCTAATATACATACAATCTGAACTTTGTAAGAAAGGAGGAAATCTGAAAACTCACCGGCTCTTTTTCTGCAGATCAGCCAGAGAACAGCAAGAAGGAAAGCAGCGTCTGTCACTAAAGAAGAGATAGTCAGGCATTGATAACTAAATGAAAGCATCACCAATAACATCAACATTGGCTTAAAATCAGTAGCACCTTGATGTGTAGAAGTTTCTGGTGATTTTGCAGTTGAGTTGTGATGTGGACTTGAATCACTGCTGTCGTTGTTTTATCTTGAGCTGTAAAACATGAATTAGTTCAGATGCATCATACTGTAGAACAGGGGTTTTCAAAGTGTCTGAGATATAATTTGCTATACTGTATTTTCCAGGCTGAAACATGCTACGATTTATTTTCCAAAGTAACTCATACAATGCACTTAACGTCAAATAAGCAAAACACAGACACTTAAAATTATAAAATTAAAAGGTTTCTAGATATATTTCTCATGTTTGTGTGAAATAGTAAATATTCGCTGAGTTTTGGTTTATTTTTATGACGCGCTTCTGGAAAAGGTTCTTGCCAAGCACATTTTGTTTGTTTTCTTACAAAAGTAGGACGTTTTACTGTTATTTTTGAATGCACACCTATAAAAATAAACCCTTTGCCATTTTGAATGACTTGCCATCGCAGCCTCTGCATCATTAAAAAAAATTTTTTTAACTGCTTACATTTTCAAAACTTTACACACAAATCCAAGTATTGCTCACATCTCTTGCAAAATGACACTGCATTCACAATATCACAAACACATCTCAAAAGCAAACATTTGTCTTGTGTTGCAAACACCTTTGCCATAATACTATATTTTTGGATATATCATATACAGTTATTCAAAATCTAAAGCTGTTCTTTCATGAGCTCCTATGTACATTTCTGTACAAGATTGAAAGTAATCGGCAGAGAAATGTTGAAAAATTCACTTTAGTTTTTTCCAACTGCTTACACACATTTTCAAAACTGTCACCTTTTTTCAAAACTCTACACACAATTCCCAAAACTGCACACACAAAATGCCTCACATCTCCTTCAAAATGTAACACTGCATCCAAAATGCCATAAACACATGTCAGAATGAAGCATTTGCATCAAATGGCAAACACTTCTTTCATAATAGTAAATGTTTGGATATACCATGTAAACACTGTTGTTCTAAATCTAAAGCTCTTTGTTCTTTCATAGGCTTATATCTACATTTCAATACAATGTTCTACAGTGAAAGTAATCTGCTGAGAGGGGTAACGAGTACACTGTAAACACCAATGCAATGTAGAAACAGAAAATATTTATTAGGCCAAACATTACTGTTGTATACAGTAGCATACAACAAAACCATAAACATATGTAAACCAAAAGTATATTCTTTAGAATACAGTAAAGAACACAATTGTGTGTGTGGGGTCCCGGTGGGGCAGTCCAGGAATTGGTGGCGGGGGGGGGCAGTCACCAGTGCCAAGCTACGCTTCATCTCTTCTCCGGGCTGGGTCTGGCCACAATACTTCGTCCACATCACAAGATACATTTTCTCTTGCCAAATATTGAGGGAAGTATCTCCTAGCATGGCGTAGCCAACCTTAGACAGAGGCAACCTCTATGTCCCCATATGTGTCCTCCATTGCCTGGAGAAGCGCCATGCGGGCATAGGGTTGGCGATCATACACTTTCCAGTGCCAAGCTGAGAAGAATTCCTCTATGGGATTTAGAAAAGGTGAATATGGGGGTAGGTACAAAACTACAAATTGTGGATGGGTGGCAAACCAGTTTTGGACCAGAACAGCCCGGTGAAAACTAACATTGTCCCATGTAACCACAAATCTAGCAGGCTCCTGGTCTGGATCAGGGACAAGCATTGTGTCAATTGCATCCAGAAAAGTGAGCATATGGCCGGTGTTGTACGGACCCAGTGTGGCATTGTGATGGAGGACCCCGTTTTGAGTGATGGCAGCACTCTCGAATCCTAATTGCATTGTTGGCCAATACCATATTTATAATTGCAGTCTCTTGCACATCTGTAAACAAGTGTCCTCGTCCTCCATGATGTCTTTGCCTTTCCACTCTGTACAGAATTGAAACACAGTATGTGTTCAGCATAGGAACTGTAAACAATTTACAAAAACAAAAATGTAGTACAGCATGATAACTAACCTCATTCATTCAATGCACTGCAGTAAATTGATGGCTTAGAGAAGTGGTCCCCAACCACCGGGTCGTGACCCACTACCGGGCCGTGGAAGAATTCCTACCGGGTCGCGAGAAAGTTCTGGGGAAAATGTGTATAGATATGACGCTCTGTTAATTATTGTGCATAAATTATTTTTCTAATTATTCTGTATTTTCGTTGTATGCGATTGATATCGAGTAGCAATTTGACGATTTCATGTTAAATTAGTAAATAAAAGATTGCTCTGATGATCTGTCATGGCATCCCTGTTAACCTGCACCCCCATTTTGGGCCTCACAGGTGAAAATGACCTACCTAAATTAAAATGGTAACATTTCCTGACAATAATGTGCTACACACACACACAATTTATGTATCTTTGGAAAGAAGACACTCTAGGCTTTACTATGCATCAACCAGAGTTGATAATGCTCAAAAAAATAAAAAGTTATAGACACTGAAGTGCCTTGAAAAATGTCTTACCACACTGAATGTTTTTTTTATTTCATAAACAAATACATGAAATAAGTCCAGGAGCAATCCAGAAAAGTAATAGGTTGAAAGTCACATGTCTAATGAGTATATATTTCAAATTTGAAGATGATACCATGAAAAATGAGATTCCTGAAATCATTTTTGTGATAATATTTCCAGATACTGTCACGGTGCACACACGAGGGAGGAACAGGAACACGCAGACGAGGATATAAACTCAAATAATAATATTTAATGAAGACATCAAGGCAGGACAAGGCATGACTGACATGGACAGGATACACCGGGGAAGTAACGAGTAGACCGGACGAAATCAAACTCAAAAAGACAGGACTAATGTACACAGGGTAATTAACACATAACGAGACAAACACAGCTGGAACATACCTCGGTCCCCTCGGCCCGGCCCCTACAGCCGGAACTCATATTACCCCCCCAATTTCCCTGGGGAAGTGAGGGGCTATCAGGAGCCCTCCGGGGCTAAACAGACAAGACAGAACAAAACAAGACAGGAACGCCCTCCAGGGCCAGACAGACAGGACAGGACAGCCCACAGGAACCAGAAGCCCTCCTGGGCTGGCTTGGAGGCTGAGGCTTCATCTGGGCATGACCAGGAGTCAGAGGCCCACACAGGATCCCTCAGCGACCGCCTCCATATCCGCGACAAGGGGGCAGGCGGCTAGAATGGCCTCCATGGCCACAACAAGAGGAGCCGCCTGCCCCGGACGAGTCTCCATGGACTAGTCTAGGTAAGTTTAAAATGTTCCTGTGGGCACAACAAAACAAACACACGGCACTCCTGGCCGTGACATGTGGACTCGATCCACGGGGCTAGGGTTAGCGGCGGCCAGCGGGCATGAGTCAGCGGCGATCCGGCGGGCATGAGTCAGCGGCGATCCGGCGGGCATGAGTCAAAGGCGGACCGGCGGGCATTGAGTCAGAGGCGGACCGGTGGCGTGATCTCCCGTGAATGGCGCGCCTGGGGGAGCAGCAACCCGGGAACCAGCCGGCGGGCTTGGGAGAGCCACCGCCGGCGGCAGATATCTCCCGCGATCGGCGGGCATGAGGGCATCGCGGCCATTGGACTCGCGGCACTCGTGGCAATCCCACCGAACTCCCATGCCCTCTTGCAGTGGGCTATGGCGGGATTTACGAGCAGCGACTTCCTTGCCGCGGAACAGACACAAACAGACAAAACTCAGGAACAAAATAAAAACTTAAACAAAACGAAGTGAAGGGGCGCCGCTTACTGTTTGGGTCTGGTCTTCTGTCACAGTGCACACACGAGGGAGGAACAGGAACACGCAGACGAGGATATAAACTCATAATATAATTATGAGTAAAATAATTATGAGTAAAATAATAATATTTAATGAAGACATCAAGGCAGGACAAGGCAGGACTGACATGGACAGAATACACCGGGGAAGTAACGAGTAGACCAGACGAAATCAAACTCAAAAGACAGGACTAATATAGACAGGGTAATTAACACATAACGAGACAAACACAGCTGGAACATACTTAACTCAATGACATGAAACAAGGACAGGAAACAAACCATATATGGACACAAGTGGCAGGAACAGATGACACACAACAGAACCCTGACAGATAATAAAATATTGAAATTTGAAACTTCCACATCATTGCATTCTGTTTTTATTCACAATTTGTACAGTGTCCCAACTTTTTTGGAATCGGGTTTGTAGTAGCATACAAAGCATACTCAATACTCTGCACTGCCAGACATAAACTGATATTGCCAGACATTCACACTGATTGCAATCAGTAATCACACGCTGATGTGCGTCCATACAGATGATAATCATACAGATGGGCCATATCATCAATAATAGCCGTCATTGACAGCATTCTGATAGCAGTCATATAGTTGTTAATTACACGCTGATGTGCGTTCATATAGATGGTAATCATGCAGATATAGCCATGTTACACACATCAATAAAAAATGTTGAAAAAAAGAAAATAAAAGGTTTATTTAGCAAAAAAGGCGATCGCCAAGTTACGCCCCCATCAGATGACGTGTGTCACAGCGTGCGTCACGCGCGGTCACGAGGGAGCGCCAGAATTCAAATAAACAATATTCCGCTTATCTTTAACTTTTTTTTTTTTTTGGATGGTCTCATTCTGTGTGTGAGACTGTAAGCTACAAAACAGTGTTGTTTTTTTACCACCAAGACGCTGTTTTTGAGCGTAATTTATTCCATAACGGACACAAACAATAACTCTCCCTGAAGAAATGAAACAAAAATCAATAACAATCCAAATTACAACGTTATTGTTTCGTTGGAGTAAAAGTTCTTGATGGAATGTTGTTCCGTGGATCCTTACCTCTCAAATTAAACTGGGATTTACAGCAGTGGATACGTTTGTGTCTCATTATCAGGATGAATCTGGTAAGTGATGTACTGCGTTTTTTTATAAATGTTTTGATGTGTACTGCTTACACAAATTTAGCAAATACATTCCTTATAAGCTTTCTATCGAAAAACAGCGATCTGTCGTTGATGCTTGAGGCTTAGACCTTCGGAATGATATATAGTTTGTCAAAATTAACTTTGTCCCATTTCATCTAATCTATTCACAAACGATCACGTTCAAACAAAGAGCTTTCAGTGCGCCGGCGTCCTGGTGCATGTTAACAGGTTAAACGGATCGCAGTTGATATGTGATATACAGACCAGGTCCAGCTCCAGACCCCACCGTTCGGCATGTGATTCGCAGATTAATTTGCCAATTTACACGTTCAAGCTGTTTAAAACCACAAGAAGAAACGAAACAGAACTCAATTCGTTACTTGCGCGCTGTTCTCGCACACACCCGAAGCACGCACAAGCGCAGAGACGCGTTTCAGACAGCGCAGCATACCGATTTGATTCCCCTTTCATGTATCCCTGCGTTTAAGATACATATGCATGGAGGTTTGCGGTTACATCTCAATACTGGAAATATTTCTGTTTTAAACCATGGAGGCGAGCCAATGGATATCACAAAATCAACGTGCAAACTTTGCGCAATAGTTATGCCAGTGAACGTCTTAACTGCAGTCTTACAGAAAGTGAAAGTTTTCTAATGCTGCATTAACAGCGCATATTCTCTCAGAGACAAGAGACAAATCTACTTCAACATGTGCTGATAACAGTATAAATGAATAGACCTGTTTTAAAGACCCCATCCAAGGGTCCACCCCGGTCCGCAAGATTTTTTCCAAACCGTAACCGGTCCGCCGTGTAAAAAAGGTTGGAGACCCCTGGCTTAGAGTTACAAATGTTTATGCAATACTATGCAGTCATACGTATTTTACTGTACATTACTGTAATGCTAAAATAGTCATTAGATAGTTGCATACCTGTTCTCATTTCTGAAGGTTCGAATTATGGACGCCACTGTAAATCGACTCAAGTTGGTCTGGACTCTGCATGGTCAAACCATGGTTGATCACATGATCAACAAGTGTTGCCCTAATCTCATCAGATATGGCTCTCCTTCCTTCTCTTCTTTGCCCTCATCCTCTTCTTCCTCCTACTCCTCTTGCTCTCTGTCCATTGTTGGCATCCATTGTTCAAAACAGGTATTCTGACCTTTGACCTATTTATAGGCCTATACTACACTAAAGCAGTGATTGGTTAGTGATCAGTTAAGCAATTAGTGTTTGCACATGTGAGGAGTGTGTGTGTGACCTGGTGAATAAGTGTAGCATTTTGATTGGTTGTGTTTGGAAAAGGAAAGCAAGTCACTTCCTGTTAGATTTTTGTGTTTTAGGTAGAGACTTGTGTGTAGTGTTTTGAAAAAAGTGTCTAAAGTCTAAAGCCCTATTCGGACGGTAATTGTTTCTCAGGGGGACGTAAGTGATTTTCACCATATACAGGGGGTAGTTGGTGATTTAATTGCCGTCCGAATCCAGGATGTCTGTGTTTTTTTCTCACCACCCCCGTGAAAATCCCCGGCTGAATTACCTACTGTTTTTTGACAAACACCGAGGTCGTGTGGTGATTTAATTGCCGTCCGAATCCACATCTGAGTTTACGAGAAGAAATCGATTCAAAATTCAGTGTTTAATCCCTTTTGAGCACTCCCGAACACCGTAACGTTGTACTTCGGTGTAATTTACATATTTCTGAAATGCTGGAAAGTATTTAAAAGAACAATACTTCATGACTGCTCAACCACAGCGACTGGGAGCAGAAAAAGAATAAAAACACAAACTTTCAAATGGGTCTTTATTATGGCAGCAGCAGGTGTGCAATACAATTTTAAAATGTGTATTATAAACAGATATATACATCACGTATAATTATATACAACTATAGCGCGTCTATTTTCCTATTTTTAAACAGGAGATTTAAATAATCAAATAATAAATATTACAAAATATGCTTGGAATAATAAGAATACATTTTACATAAGTATTTTTAAGTACATTTTACACAATAATGAGAATAAATTTGTAAATAAAATTAATTTTATTTACAGCAGTCAATCATGTGACTGGTCACGTGAGCAGCGTGTTCCCGGGTGCGCAGGATCACAGAACTCGCTCCTCCACTGTGAATAAATCTCCATCCGAATGCATGAGTTTTATCACTGAGGTGAAATGTAAATTTATTTTTACAGACGTCCATATGAGAAATAATTACCGGCCGAATCGGGCTAAAGGCTGAGAAATAGCTTATGGTTTTGGAGATTTGGTGTGTGTCGTTTTGCACTTTGAGTGAGAGGTTTCAAAAATCGTGTGACATGAAAAGATTTTGTGTGTATGCAGTTGGAAAAACTGTAAACAAGCAAGCAAGATTAAAAACAAACAATTTTGTACTGTAAGCACTTGTGGTTGTGAATTATACAGTACGAAAGAAAATAAATACATCATCCATGTGCAGTTGGACAGAAACCAAACAATTTTGAAAATGATTATTCTAAAGGAATGGTGTGTGTGTTTGCTGGTGGGCGAGATGGCTGGGTGTATTGCATATTGTTTGCATCAATCGTTCAAAACCTGTAACTTGACCTTTGGCCTATTCTATAGTAATGATTGGTTGGTGTTAAGTAAAGCAATGAATGTTTGCACATGTGAGGAGTTAGTGTGAGGCACTGATGAATTAGTGTGGCATTTTGATTGGTTGTGTTTGAAAAAGGAAATCAAGATACTTCCTGTTAGAATTAGACCCTCATAATTTAACTTTGATCATCGCATTACACAAAAACGTACAATTTTTGCTGTCAAGTTTCAATTTCTCTTTTGGACTGTTGACTGCAGTTCATTAGTTTGCAGCAGTGCTTTGATTATCTCTTCTGTCAGACTGAAAGATGCTTTTGTACCTCGGTTTGTTCAATGATTTAATAGTTCTTAGTGTTTCTGACATAAGGGTCTAAAACTGATTCATGAGATTGTTTTCTCACCTGAACTCATGACAGTATATGTGGCTGTGCTCTTCGTTTGATCTCTGTGAGTAACTGCACATCTCCACTCTCTGTGGTCATCTTCATTCAGGAGTGTTGTAGTCAGAGTGCTGATACAGAGTCTTGAAGCTGATATCCAGAGTCTGATATCGTCAGATTAACACCAGTCTGATTCACCCAGAACAGCTCAATTCTCTCAGAACGGATCAAATCACCACAAGAGATTCATCAAAATCCACTCAGGAGATCCATCAAAGCAGCCAAACGACAATATAAAAACAAAGTTGAAGAACAATTCAACAACAACAACCCAAGAAGCATGTGGCAGGGCATCAACAACATCACAGGTTTTAAAGGGAATAAACCAGCTACTGTGAACATTGCCGCCTCTCTACCGGATGAGCTGAATAACTTTTTATGCTCGTTTCGAGGCTCATAACTCCGCCCACACAGAGTGCGCTCCCACGGCTGCTGCAGAAGAGGTGAGTCCACTCTCCCTTTCTGTCGCGGATGTAACCCAATCCTTCAAACGGGTGAACATCCGCAAAGCTGTGGGCCCGGATGGCATCCCAGGCCGTGTGCTCAAAGCATGCGCTTACCAACTAGCCGGGGTTTTTACAGACATCTTCAATCTGTCCCTCTCTCTGTCTGTGGTTCCCTCATGCTTCAAAAAAATCCACCATTGTGCCCATACCTAAGAAAAATAAAATCACATGCTTGAATGACTGGAGGCCCGTTGCTCTGACACCCATCTTCAGCAAGTGTTTATAGAAGCTCATCAGAGACCACATCTGCTCTGTGCTGCCTGCCTCACTGGATCCGCTGCAATTTGCATACCGCAGAAACCGTTCCACAGATGATGCTATTGCCTTCACCCTGCTCTCTCCCACCTGGAAAATAAGAACACCTATGTGAGGATGCTGTTCGTGGATTATAGTTCAGCATTTAACACCATAGTGCCTGCCACACTGGTTGAGAAGCTCCAGACTCTGGGACTGAACAGATCTCTGTGCAGCTGGATCATGGACTTCCTGACAGGCAGAAGTCAGGTGGTCAGAATGGGCAACAACACCTCATCTCCCCTGATCTTCAACACTGGTGCCCCGCAGGGCTGCGTCCTCAGCCCACTCCTGTACTCCCTGTACACACACGACTGTACAGCTACACACAGCTCCAACGTCATCGTCAAATTTGCAGATGTCACAACGGTGATAGGCATGATCACCGATAACGATGAGACGGCCTACAGAGAGGAGGTGAGTACCCTGACTAAATGGTGTCAGGAGAACCACCTCTCACTCAACATCGACAAGACCAAGGAGCTGGTGGTGGATTTCAGGAGACAGAGCAGAGTACACACACCCATCTCCATCGACAAGACACCTGTGGAGCGGGTAAACAGCTTTAAGTTCCTCGGCTTTCACATCACTGAGGATCTCACATGGTCTGCTCACACAGATGCAGTGCTGAAGAAGGCACATCAGCGCCTCTTCTTCCTGAGACGGCTGAGGAAGTTTGGAATGAGCCCCAGCATCCTCAGATCCTTCTACACCTGCACTGTGGAGAGCATCCTGACCGGCTGCATCACCGCCTGGTTTGGAAACAGCACCGCTGGCAACCGCAAAGCTCTGCAAAGGGTCGTGCGAACTGCCCGCCACATTGTTGGAGGTGAGCTTCCCTCCCTCCAGGACATCTACACCAGGCGGTGTATAAGGAAAGCCAGGAGGATCATCAAGGACTCCAGCCATCCATCCCACAGACTGCTCTCTCTGCTGCCCTCAGGGAGACGTCTCCGCAGCATCCGATCCCGCACTAGCCGACTGAGGGACAGCTTTTTCCCTCAGACTATCAGGCTAATGAACAGCCAGAACTAATACACCTTACAGCACACTCCCACTCACACAACATGCCATGCACTGCACTTTAACACCGTTCTACTGGACTACACGCACACATTGCAAAAATACAACCTATCTGCTATCACTGGATACCATACAATGCACATCCACGACATTGCATATGTATAATCTGTTGCACCTTTGCACAACTATCTATTGCACAACTAATCTGTTGTAAATGTATAATCTGTTGCACCTTCAAATATTACTATGTATAGATGTGTACATAAATGTAGAATATGTACATACGGTGTATTGGTAACCAAGTATGTCTTTATAGTACACTGTGTATATTGAGTATGTGTATGTGTATTATGCACATTGTCTTCTGTACAGTCTGTAAATATGTACTGTTTATATGTAAATTGTTTTTTTTGTTTTTTTTGCACTGTCTGGAGCACGCTCTCAAGAATTTCACTCACCAAGGCACATGTGCTGTGGTGATGTGACAATAAAAATGATTTGATTTGATATTAAAATGTTTTTAAACCACTCATGATCACCTTTACTAATTTATCACGTTTTACTGTAGGCTTATTTATTGTGGTAAATTTTAGTCTAACTTGTAATGTTAGAATTTATAATAGATAATCTGTTAAGGGAATAGATTTTTCCCAACTGTGGCATGTTGTAGCTTTTGTTTATAAAGGCTATTGTTTCTTATAACAAATACAATATAGATTAATAAAAAAAGTCATTATTGGCCTGGTATTGATTAATAGGCTAGCCTTATAACAAATGCTACAGTTAAGAACTATGGTACTTTTTCATAAGAGCAAGTACAAGTCAGAATCGAGAGCCAATTGGTTCTAATGATGAGTGATGGAAAAACCTGGCCTTCAGATATTCCAGTGATGGCATAGATTAAATCATTAAGAGCCTGATGAACTGATAAGGAGTAAGAACTAAATGATATCAATATAAGAAAATGTTAAGTTAGATTGACTTCCCATGGCGTGTTGAATTAGAACATTGTCAAACTATAGCCTAAGTGTCTAAATAATATAAAATACATTATATCCTATGTAAACAAGTAATTGTTAACTAGCCTATTTACTTTATTGCAGTTACGCAATCAACCAACTTTGCATGTGTGGTGGATAGCACAAAAATACCATTTTACATAAATAAGCATTTTTAAACAAACAAACAAATAAATAAACCTTAAGAGGGAGCATGACCCGGGGACCACTTTCAATTTGCATCCGATTAATCGTAGTACCTCGTTTTTTTGAGTGAAAAAATATTTTTTTTTTATGAATAATTTTCACAATATGAGATAAAATATGAAAATTTGCACTGTTTATCACACTAGTGTGCTTTAATGTTTAATCAGGAAGTTTGCTTTGAAATGTTTTTTTTGTACAAAATTGCACAGTCACACTTGTCAAAAATGGCCGGCCATTGAAAGTGAATGGAGAAGATTGAAAGCAAGAGCGTTCAGGAGCATGTTGTGCTTGCAAACATAAGTGTGTGTGTGGATGCATGTATACTGTATATCAGAGATGGAAACTCGAGTCAGAGACTTGGACTCGAGTCGCACTTAAGTCGCATAAATAAAGACTCGAGACTTGACTTGGACTCGTGAACAGCTGACTCGAGACTTGACTTGGACTCGTGAGACTCGTAAAAAACGAGTCATTTGGTATAGGAGTTTATATGAATGTATCTCTGAGGGAAACCGGCTGTCTTAAAAAAAAGTTTAGATGGTATTTTCTTTTCATCTTGCCTCCGTGTAATGCATATTAGTGTTCATAACCGCAGCTCTGCTTTGTTTACAGCGGAAACCAAGGAAACAATGTTTAATTGATGTTCAAGCGTCACCCGCTGGCAGAGAGTGAATCTGCATTAATTCAGCCTGTGCGGTTTTGTTTAGTACAGATGGTTTATGTAGAATAGTTTCACAAAACTAAAGTTAGACCATTTTGTTTTTGCTTCAAATTTCGAAATTATACAATCCAATTTAGATTAGAAACCGTTCATGCTGGATGTACAGGTACATCTCAGAAAATTAGAATATGGTTTAAAAGTTTAGTAACTTATTTCAAAAACTGAAACTTTCAAATATTTTAGATTCATTGCATGTAAAGTAAAACACTTCAAAAGTTTTTGTTTTAATTTTGATGATTAGAGCTTACAGCTAATGAAAGTCAAAAATCAGTATCTCAAAATATTTACATTTGAGTTTCAATAACCATCCATACAGTATAAATTCTGGGTATCTCTTGTTCTTTGAAACCACAATAATGGGGTGTACATGAGATGTACCTGTATGCAGCCTCTTTGTTTGGATTGTGTTGTTTAAAACACAGTGGTTGTCTCTAATTTTAAATTGAAAAAGAGCACAGCCTTAGTTTGTTTATATGAGATTTATTTAATTTGTGTAATTCATTTGATTAATTGGGGTTTGTTTTAAAACTTTGTTTTGTTGTTTGACATTTCAATTTTACAAAGAAATGTGCTGCATTTTCTCTGACAATAATAAATGGACACCTTTTCATTTCTAATTTGTCTTAAATTGTTCATTTTCTTTTTTTTGTTGAGAAAATCTTATCGTGAAATCAGTATTTCAAAACTGATTTAGCCTCAATAACAAGCTGAAAGAACTGTTGCTAATAAATAGAACAAAGACTTGAGACGTGACTTGGACTCCTCAAAAAGACTTGAGACTTGACTGAGACTTGACCTCAAAGACTTGAGACTTGACCTCAAAGACTTGAGACTTGACCTCAAAGACTTGAGACTTGACCTCAAAGACTTGAGACTTGTGAACATGTCTGCTGTATACTGCATGTATACACTTCTGAGGATGACTGCAGCCATCTTCTCTCTCGTCCTCATTCAAGGAGAACTTACCGAATACCGATCGCTTGAAGTCATGGGAGGAGTTGAAAATGTATCTACTGCTTAGTGTTAAACTTTTTTTCTTGTACATTGTAATGAGTCCACTGAAGGCGAGCGTAGTGATGAACCCAAGTGTAGTTTATTTACAAAGGTGAAATCCAAACAGACTTGACATGAACAGACTCACCGACCGCAGGTTATAACATTAATACACCACAAGGAACAAAGGCAACGACATGGCTACTTATAGCAAACAGAGCACCACATGACAAGAACCAACCAATGGGGACAAGACACATGACTTAGGACTACCAATCAAAACATGACACGATGAACAAGGGAACCAATAGCATGAAGACATGAGGGGAAGGGAACCGTGACGAAACTTCAAAATAAAAGACATGAAAACAAGAACATGAAACAGAACCCAAAACAGACCTTACATACATACAGTCGCTGGATTATTTAAATAGGCTATCAATAAAATGGGGTCTGTAATTTTCTTTTGATAAACATGACACAATATAATATATTAAGTTTACATAAAAAGCTTTTACTGTTAAAAACAATTGTGAGCATGTGTAAATAAATATAAAACGCACGTCATTGCCGTTTTGTTTTTTTTACAGATAACATTGCATGTAGCCTATAACTTAACAAAATATGATCAATCATAACAATCCACAAAGAAAAAACAGGGTATGCATGTGAAGTGCAATTAAAGGGAGGAATTTAAGTAATTGTAGAGGTTCACTACGGAGGTCCTTCTTGTATCGTTTCAATATAAAGCCGTTTTATTCTTGGATAATATTGGGTTTCTGTTCAGAGCACTTGTATTTATGGATGTGAAACTTGCCATGTAGTCCGAGAAGATTTAATAAAAATATGACTTCTGTACATGTAATTTTTTTCCAAAGTAAAAAAAATAAAATAAATTATATATAACTTTTTTTTAATGTCGAACTACACTTGCATGGAACTATGGTCTATGTAGAATTTAATTTACATAGTGTACGCAAAAATAAATCAAATAAATAACAGGGGTGCAAACTCGCCAGGAGTGAAAAAGGTGACAAACTAAACTCCACATCACGATATCTGTCTATGAAAACAAAATGCCTGTGAAAAGGTTAAGTGCAAGTTTTCTTTATTCAAGTCCAAACTGTTATAAAACATCAAAAAAGTACTGTAAATCAATTTTAACATGTTAAGTAAATTAATCATTTTATTGATTAATTTATATATTTTTTGTGTGTAGTTTATTTAGAATATATTTAGCTATCACACAAAATAACTTGAGATTCACTTGCGAGGGCAGTTAAACAGTTTATTAGGAACAATCAAAGCTGACTTTTTAGCATCATTACTCCAGTCACAATTTTTTTTTATGAATGGAAAGTTCAGAAGAACAGCATAGTTTGTAAACATGATAAAAGTCGTTATCATTACTTGTGTGCTAAATAAAAGTTTTAATTTCTATATGCTGACTACACGCTTTTGAATGGTATAGTGTATATTGTTACACTTGGAGTAATTCTTCAGTCTAACGAGAAGAGAATTCTTAAGAGAATTCTTTACAAAAACATTACAAAACCTGGCATTTTCATAGTGTATATTGTTTATGTGCTCTGAAGGAAAAAAAACAAACAAACACACATTTTGAAGTTCTGGGTTATTTCTCTCAGCAGATCTTCTTCCAGAAACAGAAAGTAGCCGGGATGAACTTGTTTGTTTATGCGGAGGCGATGTGGGCGTTTACATTCGCGCGCGCCTCACAATCTTAAAGGCGCGAGCGGCGCGTGGGCGTGACCGTATTAGATAGGAGTTGAGACAGGAAAACTGGACATTGCGTCGGTTTCATACGGATTACTTTAACATAGAATATTTGTTTTGGACGTAACTTACTTCATTTAAAAGTAGACCCCCCACAATTTTTTTTGTTTTTTTTTTACAGATCTACACGATTCACGTGAATGACCTATTTCAAGGTGAAAACGGCAAATTTCGCCGAAAGGTGACAAGTTTGCACCCCTGAA
Organism: Schizothorax lantsangensis; assembly: GCA_027422415.1. Taxonomy (NCBI): domain Eukaryota; kingdom Metazoa; phylum Chordata; class Actinopteri; order Cypriniformes; family Cyprinidae; genus Schizothorax; species Schizothorax lantsangensis. The sequence goes on along the minus strand of JAPDDO010000069.1, from coordinate 26,173 downwards.
ATAATCATGGCAATGACATAAACAGAAATAACAAGTGAAAAGGTTTTTATTTTGTGGACATGCAAGTTAATCATTATCATACAAATCTGATTAAGCCTCCATCTAAGACAGATGCAAAAGAACCCAAGTGCAAGTACATTAACATTATTAGTCTTAACTCTTCACATTTCAAGTTTTTCCTGAGAAGACTCTGGTGTAATAAGTCTTTTGCTGGTGTAAAGGTGCAATGGAAGTACAGCACTGTTTTGTGGGAAAGCAGAAGTTTGCGGACGTCATTGTGAAAGGAGCGGATAGCGACTGCCATAAAAGTCTTTGAGTTTTGTACCATTCCGATGAAGTGGTGATTTCTACAATTTTGAAACTTTTTTTTAATGACTGAAGTAAACCAGAGGGTTAATAAAGCATTAAAAACAAACAAACAAAAAACTCTCCAGCACAGTAGATGGGGCTATGAACCTAGAGCCTAGAAATGAGGAAGAACAAGAACTCTGAAGATAAAACGAAATATTATATTATATTATATAGATATATTATGAACCCAATAACCAAACTCACTAACACCGCACAGAGGATGGGCCTTGCCCATTCTTTTATTTTTAAACAGTTGTGAGGACCGGCGGCGGAGCACGAGCCCAGGTAACACTTCTAGTGATAATCCCATAGATATACACAGATGCCTCATTAGTGACCGTTTCTATGGGCTGCGATACGTAAGCCATCCGCCATTTTTGGAACGAGCACAAGTCGACTGTGTTGAATATTGATTGATTATTATAGGGCACGTCTCAATCAGCTCCCGAGCTCGTGGACACTAACTCGGTCACTGGTAAGTTCCCTGACTCACTGCACCTAGTGTAGAGTGATCACTCGAATTCCAGTGACATGATTACGTACAACATCAACGGACAACATATTAGAACGTCACCGCTTGAATTAATAGACAGGATCTCTTTTTGATATTTTTTATACTCTTTAAACGCATCGTTCTGTTACATGTTCTTACAACTTTTCAGCCGAATTTTAATTATAAATGTTAAACAAATGTGTTCATTACCTGTCTAGCGATGTGCGTTTATGTTGAAATAGACGAATTTTGTTGGAAAAGACGGTTTGTCTTTTCAAATCTTCCATCGCATGTCATATTTATCCAGTCGGCTCGTGTGGTTTATTGTAGTGATGGGTCGTTCTTGAACGAATCTTTAATGTGACTCGGGAAGAACGAGTCGTCTCGGGGAGTGATTCGTTCAGTCGCGCATGCGCAACATCCTACAGGTTCTGCACTGAATTAGTTCACCTGTTTCGAGTCTTCGGGTTTGAGTCATTCGTTCATCACGTGACAGGCTTGTTCTAGATGAACTACACTAGCTTATCACGGGCTGGAGAGAGTAACTGCTTGTATGGCGTTATTTTAATGACAAATGTCGAGAGCGCATTATTATTGTAGCACGAAAGCACATTAATATAATGCGGGAGTGCGAATCTCTCCGCTCGCACGCGGACTTCCTTTTCTCTCGCACAAAACCGGACGCTCGCGCTCACATATACTGCTGTAGCCCAGAAAGAGTGCGCGCGTTAAACGTGTCTCTCCTCTCACTCAAAGTGTGCGTGTGCACGCTCAAACTGTACTCGCAAATCTGTCTGTGTATGCTCTTATTTGTAATTCCATTGTTTGCTGGAGACATATGATAAGGTATATGTACAAACATGGATAACTTTTTTTTAAAGTTACTTTTTACAATTTTTTAAAAAAGTGTACTTGCAGACAATATAAGCCTATTACTAAAATTAAAGGCCTCTTAAGTATACTTAAAGAAAACTAAGTTTAATTTAAAATATGCATTTAAATTAATTTACTAGTGCTTTAAAGATGTACATTTATTTTTATGTATTGACTAAAGAACATGCAAAATTCAATTTGAGTGTTGTCCAATATTACATTTGTTATTTTAAATGCGTTTATTGAACCAAAATGATTGCTTTTCTGGGAATATAAACCAAAAAAACACTTTTTCTGAAGTAATACAATTTTTGCATTTTATTTGCTTTGCCACAATATATTTCAAAACCACATAATGTGTCCATTACATTTTACAACAACTCTTTTGTAACATATCAAAATTCTACCTTTTTAGGTATATGGTTTAACCATAATAGTCCAGTCTAGAGGTCATGAAATGCATGCTTTTCTGCATCAGAAACAGGTCACACGTTCCATAGCTTGGCAATGTTTCTAAGATGGAAAAATGCGGTTTTTGTAACATTGGAAATATGATTTTCAAAAGACAAATTGCGGTCCAATATAACACCCAGATTTTTGACTGTAGAGGACGTAACAGGACATCCGTCTAATCCAAGAGATTCTGTGTACTGTTATTTGGTCCAATAAGTAATATCTCGGTCTTATCTGAATTTAATAGGAGAGAATTATTGGTCATCCAATCTTTTACATTTTTATCACACTCTGTTAGCTTAGATAATTTAGAAGATTCATCTGGTCTTGAGATATATAGTTGAGTATCATCAGCATAATGGAAACTAATCCCGTATTTTCTAAATGAAGATCTGTGTCTCAGTAAGTGGTGATCAAGTAGAAAGGACTCTTCTGCTCAAATTCAGAATGAGCTCCTTAGTTTGCTGAGCAGTTCTATCATCAGAGGTATTGCAGACAATATAAGATCACTGCCTCAGTAGCAGTTTTCTGTAATAATGGATGGAACACGAGATGTTTCGGGCAAAGAGCAAGAAGCATTTATTTAAGGTCGTTTTTAATTAAGTGTTGGTTTTGTTCTTGTTTTAATTGTTGTGCTTTGGGTTTAAGAAAAGCGCACTACAAATAAAATGCATTGTTATTATGACAGTCCTGCTGCAGCTACAATAACCAAATCAGCTCTTTGCTGAAGACACAGTGCTGTATTTCCATCAACAACCCTCATGAACACATGATGATTCGCCTGATTTTATCATCTGTGATTGAAATGATTGAGACGAGAAAGCAGATGAATCTTCATTAGATCTGGAGGATCTGCTGGGACTCATGTCTTTCTCTTCATCTTTCTCTGATAGCTTCACCGGACAGTTCAAGCTGGGGGAGGAGCTGTTCCCGGAGGTGGTTGGCCCTAATAAGCTCATGGTCAAGTGGGCAGCGGCCGAGGCAGCTCTGAAGGAGCTGCAAAAAAGAGGGCCGCTGCCGGAAAAGGTAAGAAGGACTGAAGGAGTCTGATGATTGAGAGGAACAGAAAGATCTAGATCAGTGGTGTCAAACATACAGCCTGCAGGACGATTTCAACAATGATACAAAATAACAAATACAACATTTAGAAAATTTGTGTATCTGCTAGAATATTTTGCTACAAATGAGTGCGAGTTACAACACATTTATTCTCATCTGCTTCATTTTCTGTGTCTGATGATCTAATGGAGAGTTTCTCTCTGTTCTAGACCAGCAGAAGAAAGCCAGGGCTGCTTGCTGGCATTTTGAAACACTGTGTCTCTGACCTCCAGCAGTATGCGAGGGCTCATGGGGAGGAAGTCAATTTTGTGATCACAGAGCCAACGGGCCCCCCCCCCCCCCCACGCACGGAGGTACACGATCACACTCTCACACTAGGGTTGTGACGGTGAGGAAATTTTCCCACCGGTTAATCGACGTGACAACACCGGTAATACCGGTATCACCGTGGTGGGGGGTCGTTTGAGTTTTCCCTCTTTCCCCTCACTTTCCTTTGCTTAAATAGCTTGTAAAAGCACAGTGCGTATTTTACTTTCAGTTTTAAATTAGCAGCAATTCGGCATCAATTGAATTGAATTCAAGCAACAACAAAATACAACGTAGAACATATAAATTAAAACAAATAAAAATACACCATGCTATAGGCCTATGCCTAATATAAAATAACTTGCAAATTTTAAATAGGTATACAAAGCTGAAAATCAGTAAAGACTGAGGAACAAATAGGCCTAATTATAAAACGTAGCTGATGACGAAGAATTAACAGAGCAGCCATAGAGTGTTAGACAGTGTTCTAGGTTATTACATGCAGAGGTTTTTGGTCAAACAATTGAAACCTGTTTATTTCCAGTAGGAAATTAGTAGTCATCCAGTTTTTTTTTTTTATATCAACTATGCATTCTGTTGTTTTTGCAAATTGGTATGTTTCGTCAGGCAACAAAATATAAAGCGGAGTATCATCAACATAACAGTGAAAGCTAACAGTGTTTTCATGATGATATTTCCCAAGGGTAACATGTAAACCGTGAAAAAGCAACGGTCCTAGTACTGAACCTTGTGGTACTCCATACTGCACTTGTGATCGGTATGATACCTCATCATTCATTGCTACGAGCTGATAAAAATTTAAAACTAACTTGAATGCAATGCAAGTCGCTTTGGATAAAAGCATCTGCTAAATGCATAAATGTAAATGCTACGAAACTGATGACGGTCAGATAATTAAGATTTGAACCATACCAATGCACTTCCACTAATGCCAACATAATTTTGTAGTTTTTTTTCAAAAGAATGTTGTGGCCGATCTCGTCAAATGCAGAGCTTAAGATCCAGTAGCACTAATAGAGAGATACAATCATGATCAGATGATAAGAGCAGGTCATTTGTTACTCTGATGAGAGCAGTCTCAGTACTATGCAGGTCCTTAAAAAGTCTTCAAATGTCTTAAATAACGTTTTCCTAATAAAAGGCCTTAAAAAGTCTTAATGTCTTAAGTTCCGATTCAATGGGTTTTAAAGGGGTCCTATTATGCTTTCAATTTTTGAATTTTATTCAGCGTGTAGTGTGTATGTTTGTGCATAAAACGATCTACAAAGTTACAAATCTCAAAGTCCACTCCAAAGGGAAATATTTCGTTTTTAAAGAATCCCTTTTCAAGAACTACAACGAACGGCTCATTTGGACTACAAAGTTGTTTTCCTGTATTTGTGACATCACAAATTTTAAATTCCGCCTACTGAAATTTGAATGGTTGGCGGGGGGGGGGGGGGGGGGGACGCTTGGTTGAGCTCTGCACGTTTCAAAATCGAAACCCAGTGCGGGTGTTTTTATATCACTATATGCAAAATGAAACCCTAAAATTACCTCTAACCCTAAAATGACATCCAAACTTCTGAAAACAGTTGGTTTCCATCAGAAATATATTGTCTGATAAAGCAGCGTTTGTGAGCGTGGCTTGCATATATATGCAGCCACAAATAGTGCAAGTCTGTGGGACTATGGTATAAATAAATTCAACTGTATAACAGTTTCACTGCAATTCATGTTATAATGTTAGAATTAAAGAACAATAAACATAATACATATTACAGTTGCACGTATCTGTACATAGTAAATGCAGTTATATTTAAGCTGTTGTTGACATCCTATCTAAAAAGTGATTTAGCCAAAACAAAACCAGGGCTACACCTCTCTTTTTTTTTTTTTTTTTTTTTTTTTTAAATCAGTATGCGTGTTCCCTGGGAATTGAACCCACGACCTTTTGCGCTGCTAACGCAATGCTCTACCACTGAGCCACAGGAATAGGTTTACCCTATACAAACTTAAAAAAAAAAAAAAAAAAAGATAAAAAATACAAAATATACAAACTATACGAATGCTTCGCATAAATACTGTACATGTGCAGAGAGAAACATTGTGAGTCAAGCAGCTGGTTGGGGAACAGTGCAGGATGATTTGTAGTACATGAGCATGTAAACATGCATATATTGCAGAGTCTTTTGTGGGATTATGTAAACACAGCAGTGTGTGAAAAGTGTCTAGTGCGCATAGAGGAGAGTGTGTTACTACAGGTGGTTTGTATAGGCCCACTCACCTGTGTAGCACACTTCGAATTGCACAAAAGTGTGTGGTAAGGTTGGAGGGTGTTTGGGGGGGGGGGGGGGGGTCCATGTTTCAGGAGGCAGGGGTGTGCATGGGGTTTCAGAGGGGGGCGGGGTGATCTGAGTTCAGGGCTCTCACAGCCTGGGGGAAAAAGCTGTTGAGCAGTCTGGCAGAGCGGTCTCTGATGCTCCGGTACCGTCTTCCTGATGGTATGAGCTGGAAGAGACTGTGGGAGGGGTGGGTGGGGTCCTTCATGATGCTGTTGGTTTTGCTGGAGCATCGTGCAAGGAAAATGTCCAGGATGGATGGGAGAGGGGCATGCACTGAATGCACTGCAGGTCGCTTTGGATAAAAGCGTCTGCTAAATGCATAAATGTAAATGTAAACATTTATATATAGTATACTTAGTTAAAATCTGTTAGTAGGTTAGTTGTGTATAGGTTTTTAGTGTTTTACTTCATTGTTGCATGTCTGTATTTATGTAGCATCGTGGTCCTGTGAGGCACGACATTTCGTTCCACTGTATGTCCCCACATGTAGCGGAATGACAATAAAGCTCAACTCAACTTGAACTTGAAAGTGTCATTCTCCTCCGGCCAGACAAAATCAACAGTTTAAATCTAGGCTTAAGGCTAAAGCGGAGTCAGATTGTGCAAAGGACTCATCTGGTTCCTGTGGTCTTGTCCCGATGGCCGTCTAGGAGACGAGGTCTTCACTGGGGATCTGTCTCTGGGCTCATCTAGTTGTCCTGGTCTCCGCTGATGTTCAGGGCTGTAGAGGTCATCTCTAGGATACAGTCTGGATCTGGGTGGCTTCGGTGACCTTGGAATAAGAAACAGACTAATATTAGAGTAGTGCCATTCTTCTAACGATGTAACAAGTTTTGGGAAGTGTTCCCGGTGCCGGTTGACCTAATTAATGCAGCCTAACAATCCTTTAATGGATTTGAATTATAGAAATGCGATAGTGTATTATGTGTGAGCCAGGTTAAAGAGATGGGTCTTTAATCTAGAGATGGGTCTTAAATGTAAACTGACAGTGTGTCTGCCTCCCGAACAGTGTTAGGTAGATTTTTCCAGAGTTTGGGAGCTAAATAGGAAAACGATCTCCCGCCCGCAGATGATTTTGTTATTCTAGGTATTATTAAATGGACAGAGTTTTGAGATCGCAGCAGACGTGAAGGACTATAGTGTGATAAGAGATCACTCAAATACTGAGGTGCCAAACCATTCAGGGCCTTATAGGTAATTAGCAAGATCTTAAAATGTATACAATGTTTAATAGGGAGCCAGTGCAGTGTTGACAGAACCAGGCTAATGTGCTCATACTAACTGATTCTAGTAAGAACTGTAGCTGCTGCATTTTGAACCAGCTGGAGTTTGTTTATTAAACGCACAGAGCAACCACCCAGTAAAGCATTACAATAATCTAACCTTGAGGTCATGAATGCATGAATTAACATTTCTGCATTTGACTTTGAGAGCATAGGTCGTAATTTAGATATCTTTTTAAGATGGAAAAATGCAGTTTTACAAATGCTAGAAACATGTTTTTCGAAGGAAAGATTGCTATCAAAAAGTACACCTAGGTTCCTAGCAGATGACGAAGAATTTATCAAGTATCAGACAGTGATCTAGGTTATTACATGCAAAAGTTTTTGGTCCAATAATTACCACCTCTGTTTTTTCAGAATTTAGCAGTAAGAAATCAAGTCATCCAGTTTTTGATATGAACTATACATTCCGTTAGTTTTGCAAATTGGTAAGTTTCATCGGGTCGCGAAGAAATATAGAGCCGAGTATCATCAGCATAACAGTGAAAGCTAACACCGGTTTTCCTGATAATATCTCCCAAGGGTAACATGTAAAGCGTGAAAAGTAAGGTGCCTAGTACTGAGCCTTGAGGTACTCCATACCGCACTTGTGATTGGTATGATACCGCTTCATTTACTGCCACGAATTGATGGCGGTCAGATAAGTACGATTTGAACCATGCCAGTGCACTTCCTCTAATGACAACAATTTTCTAATCTATTTAAAAGAATGTTGTGATTGATAGTGTCGAAAGCAGCGCTAAGATCCAGTAGAACTAATAGAGAGATACAACCACGATCAGATGATAAAAGCAGGTCGTTTGTAACTCTAATGAGAGCAGTCTCAGTACTATGATATGGTCTAAAACCTGACTGGAAATCCTCACAGATATAATTTTTCTCTAAGGAACATATACAGGTGCTGGTCATATAATTAGAATATCATCAAAAAGTTGATTTATTTCACTAATTCCATTCAAAAAGTGAAACTTGTATAATGTATACATTCATTCCACACAGACTGATATATTTCAAGTGTTTATTTTCTTTTAATTTTGATGATTATAAGTGACAACTAATGAAAACCCCAAATTCAGTATCTCAGAAAATTAGAATATTGTGAAAAGGTTCAATATTGAAGACGCCTGGTGCCACACTCTAATCAGCTAATTAACTCAAAACACCTGCAAAGGCCTTTAAATGGTCTCTCAGTCTAGTTCTGTAGGCTACACAATCATGGGGAAGACTGCTGACTTGACAGTTGTCCAAAAGATGACCATTGACACCTTGCACAAGGAGGGCAAGACACAAAAGGTCATTGCAAAAGAGGCTGGCTGTTCACAGAGCTCTGTGTCCAAACACATTAATAGAGAGGCGAAGGGAAGTAAAAGATGTGGTAGAAAAAAGTGTACAAGCAATAGGGATAACTGCACCCTGGAGAGGATTGTGAAACAAAACCCATTCAAAAATGTGGGGGAGATTCACAAAGAGTGGACTGCAGCTGGAGTCAGTGCTTCAAGAACCACTACGCACAGAAGTATGCAAGACATGGGTTTCAGCTGTCGCATTCCTTGTGTCAAGCCACTCTTGAACAACAGACAGCGTCAGAAGTGTCTCGACTGGACTGCTGCTGAGTGGTCCAAAGTTATGTTCTCTGATGAAAGTAAATTTTGCATTTCCTTTGGAAATCAGGGTCCCAGAGTCTGGAGGAAGAGAGGAGAGGCACAGAATCCAAGTTGCTTGAGGTCCAGTGTAAAGTTTCCACAGTCAGTGATGGTTTGGGGTGCCATGTCATCTGCTGGTGTTGGTCCACTGTGTTTTCTGAGGTCCAAGGTCAACACAGCTGTATACCAGGAAGTTTTAGAGCACTTCATGCTTCCTGCTGCTGACCAACTTTATGGAGATGCAGATTTCATTTTCCAACAGGACTTGGCACCTGCACACAGTGCCAAAGCTACCAGTACCTGGTTTAAGGACCATGGTATCCCTGTTCTTAATTGGCCAGCAAACTCGCCTGATCTTAACCCCATAGAAAATCTATGGGGTATTGTGAAGAGGAAGATGCGATATGCCAGACCCAACAATGCAGAAGACCTGAAGGCCACTATCAGAGCAACCTGGGCTCTCATAACACCTGAGCAGTGCCACAGACTGATCGACTCCATGCCACGCCGCATTGCTGCAGTAATTCAGGCAAAAGGAGCCCCAACTAAGTATTGAGTGCTGTACATGCTCATACTTTTCATGTTCATACTTTTCAGTTGGCAAAGACTTCTAAAAATCCTTTCTTTGTATTGGTCTTAAGTAATATTCTAATTTTCTGAGATACTGAATTTGGGGTTTTCGTTAGTTGTCAGTTATAATCATCAAAATTAAAAGAAATAAACACTTGAAATATATCAGTCTGTGTGGATGAATGTATACATTATACAAGTTTCACTTTTTGAATGGAATTAGTGAAATAAATCAACTTTTTGATGATATTCTAATTATATGACCAGCACCTGTAGTTGTGATACTACCTTTTCTAATATTTTTGACAGAAAAGGGAGATTCGAGATCAGTCTGTAATTAATTAATTCTTTGGGGTCAAGTTGTGTTTTTTTAATGAGAGGCTTAACAGCCAGTTTGAAGGATTTTGGGACATGTCCTAATGATGAGTTAATTCTTCGTCATCAGCTAGGAACCTGGGTGTGCCTTTGAAAACCATGTTTCTAGCATTTGTACATTTTTAAGATTGTCAAATCACCCCAAGTCTTCCTCACCTTTGAGTTGTGCTGAAGCTTTCTATCCATCTTCAGATGATGAAGTGAAGAGACAAGACGAGAGACTGACACAATGGTGAGGAAATAGATGCAAGAGGCAAAGGAGAGCTACGCCTCTCCGGTCCGCTCATAACTTTTCCTCATTCTCCTTCTCCCCTCCTCATCCAGCCTCTCTCTTGCAGGACGTCTCTGCTGACGAAGAGGAGCAAACACAGTCTGTTAAAAGAGGGATAAGGCTAGCTTGAAATCACACATTTTGAAGGTGAAATAACAGAAAATTCAGGGTGGTTGTGTTTCCGACATGTAATGCCCGCTTTTCACATCCAATCAACACCCAATGGTTAATAACCAAGAATTTTTCCATGTTCAAAAACTGACTTCACTCAGAAAAACGCACAACTTGACCCTAAAGAATTAGTTAATTACAGAACAATGTCAATTCTCCCTTTTCAGTCAAAGACATTACAAAAAGCAGTATCCTACCGATCAACCACAACATACTTTTGAATGGAGTAGAAAATTATGTTGGCATTAGTGGAAGTGCGCTGATCTCAGGCTGCTTTTAAAAGATTAATTATTTATAAAACAAGTTATTTTTGGGCTAGATTACCCTACACTCTCAATAGCAGAAACACAGGCTTTACTCCCTTCAAACTTCAACTTTGGCGAACACAAAACATGTTGAGCCCATCTGTCTGCCTGATGAAAAGGATGCATTTTAAAATGCATTCATATTTTAGAGAATGTAGATTATATTTGCATAATTATTCGTGCAGGTACTCTTCAGATTTTGGTAGCCCGAAAATTAATTTAACTAGCCCAAATAAAAGAGACCATTTTTTTTTTAAATATAGAAAATCAGATAAGTCTAAAACTCAAGCAAAAACACTTTCAATGCACAAATATCAACAAATACCAATGAAATAATTTTATTTCACTATTTACAGGGTATCTGCTGAATTTTTTAAAATCAATTTAAGGCAATTTATGAACCTTTTTAAGAGCTGAACAAGTAAAATGAACACTGTATGAGTGTGGTTGGACAATGTCTATGGTAACATTTTAAGCCATAAAATGACATGATTTACAGTTTAGTTACAAGTTTTCACACAAAAAAAAAATCTTATAAAATGGCATTTTAGCTTTTAAACCATTGTTATGAAAAGGTACAAGTCAAACATATTATATTAGTTTAAAACATAAATATTACTGGTCTTAATTGTTTAGATTTTTTAGAAGGCACATTAACTTTTCAACATTTACAACTATGTTTGCTGCATAGAAACATGGGTCGATATTCACATTGATCTGATCATAAGATAGCACACTCTAAATGCAAATTCACTCTCTGCCACGAGGTGGCGCTTGAGCAAATAGCGGCTTCTCTGGTACGTTAACAACTGTACACAAAGCAGCACCGCGCTCATATACGCTGCTTTAACAGTCATTATAGGCAAGATGAAATGAAAATGCTAATGACACGTATCGGAGGACAGTCGGTTCCCTTCAGAGACACATTCACATAAAAAATATCTGCGCCACGTTTTGACTTTGAAATGTGCAGCACTCATTTATTCAATGACATCATTGCATTTTGAAGTTTAATCCAGCTGTATCGCGATTCTTGTCTTTCCGTCCCCAACTGTAAAACCTCTTGAAATTATAATTAAGACTTTTCATATACCATTTAACGTATTTAAACGTTTTTATGGCCTTACATTTTATACAACTAAATTGAGAGTTTTAAGGACCTACGGGAGCCCTGTATTTAAGGTAGCCAGTGATATATTTTGGTCTGGAAAACACAATAGCAGGGCTAATGATTTGAGAGTGATATATTCCTGTTTTTTTTTGTCTCCAAATTTAAGTAGCCCATTTAAGATATTTAAGACTGGAAAACACAATAGCATGTGGAGACCCGGGAGCCTGGTGTCTCGTTTTTTTTTTCTTCATCGGGCTAATGATTTGCATCCTAATATACAGAGCCCTGTACCCAACAGCAAAAATCATTAGGCAATTTTGCAAGTTTCCGTGTTTCCTGTTTTTTTTCTGTCTCCAAATTTAAGACCTCTTGAAAACATGGTATTCCAATCATTTCTTCAGTTTGAGAGAAAAAAAATAAATCATTCCATTTAAGATATTTAAGACTTTTAATGACCCCCTCCCAGATTTAAATTTTATCAAACTGAATTTGGAGGGCAGCAAGACCAAAGGACCCATGTGGAGACTTACCATGCACATAAGGAGGGAAAAATAAAGAAATCTTGGAGCCTGGTGTCGGGAGGAGCCTCTAAATGTTTTTTTTTTCTTCATGCTGATCTTGCCAAACGCCCACGTTGGTCTCCTTCTGCCCAGTTCATTAGTGATTAATCTGAGATTTGCTCGTTTTCTAGCCAGAATTTAAATAAAGCTCATTGGTTAGAGTACAGCCCAGACATATATCCCAACCTAATATACAGTATGCCTATATCCACCCTCAACTGATGCTACCCCAACAGCAAAATTGTGTTTTTTCATCCAACCTATAAGAGCATCAGATCTCTTTTTTTCCAGGACACTTTGCTGCTGGGTTTGTGTATTTGCACAAAACATGGATAGGTTACAAATAAATGTCATGCAATCTCACAATGGAATGTAGCAAATAATATCTTATTTTCCGTGTTGAATGAAAAACTTGCTTGTCAATAAATAAATAAAACCAATAAATAATCGGCTCTCCCGATCTTACTTTTTCCTGCGTTTTTCAAATGACTTTTCCCCCCTTATAAATTATCTCCTTGTGTTTTCCATGATCACAACTGCAAAACACAGGCATCTTATTGGAGAAAAAAAACTTCCTGCCCTCCATATAGGACTGGCAAACAACCTATTAGGATTCTTCTAAAACATTCTGGGGGGGGGGGGGGGGGGGGCTGGAGATGCCTCTTTTACCATTTACTACTGCAGCTTAAATAGCTTAAAAAAAGCATCTTACTTCCCTTTAAAAAATATAAGATTGTATTAACATTAAGATGCTTTAAGACATGTATTTTGTACATTTAATAATGACTTGCCTTTTATTATTAACCTTGATCCAGGAGATTCCATCCTCTGACCTAGATTAAAAAAAGTAAAAATTAAGAGTACGCAACACCTGTCACAGGTAACAATCAGAAGAAATAAATTCTTACCTGGGGCCTGTACCATGAAGCCGGTTTAGCTGGCTAGCCAGGTAAGTTTCAGTTTAGTTTGCACCAATCCTGGGTTTTAGGTACCATGAAAGTGGCTCGGCTTTTAGCTGCATTCATTGCCATAGTAACTTACACTCCATGGCTAACCTACTCTGGGGCAGGTTATGTTCTGAGTTAGAGATCGCAAACTGAAATTGGACCAATCAGATGTGAGCAAAGTGACATGTCTGACACAAAAAAAGTCACTCCCCCAGTCTCTCTTCCTACAAATTAAAGGTCACTATGGAGTACCTTAAAAAAAAAGAAATACAACAAAATTGTCTGGCTTTAATGATAATTACAATTTACATATGATTTATATAATTATAATATGATTTATATTATTATTATTACTCCATTACACGCAAGCACTTTTAGTTTAACAATTATTATAAAGCATTTATTTTAAATTAATATAAACAGATCATATGTAATGCCAATTTAAGAAAATGTATAAAAATAAGGTGATTAATTATATGACTCAGTATAAATAAATTGTGGTTGTATTGTTAAAAAAAAAAAAAAAAAAAAAAAAACTCTTATGTAATAGCTGGAGTGTGTATTTTTATGTTTTTGAATTATGTTTGTACATTTTGGGAAATGTTTTTGTTATGCTGTTTATTTTGTGTTATTTAACTTAGTGAAAAGTGTCGCCTATTCAGTTAATTATGTATAAAGGGTAGGCATAATAAGCAAAAGGCTTCTGCCTACACCTTTTTCGGTAACTATGTATTTTTTTATTTATTTTGTGAAAATTTGTTTGTGAGGACCGGAATAAATTATTATTGAATTGAAATATGATCTGTAATGTGGTACAGTTACATTATCTGTAATGCACACCATGTCAAATGTCAACTCAAAACTTATCCATAACTCTGAATTTGTTCATCTACAATCATGGTACAGGCCCCTGATGTGAGCAAACCGAGGAAATGTTCCTCTGATGGGCTACAAAAAGGGAAAAATGAAGAATGAACTATTAGGTGAACCAAATATTGGTTGTAAATGGTTTTGTGACGTACTGACTTAAGGTGCGTCAAAGGTGCAAGGTTTTCCCCATTTCCCTCCCACGAAATTCAAATAAGGTCGATGGCACGAATAATGTAGAAATATGCATTACGTATTTTTATTTATTTATATTTTTTCAGGAAGTAAAGTCAAAGTCGCGAGCAGCACAGTGTACTCTCTATTGTGTCTGGTAGGGTTTGGTGGAAAAAAAGCAAAATTGAATATTTAATGTAAAATCTTACCTTGACCGTTCGTTGGTCTGGACGGCGCGCGTTCATGTGACTCGTCGCAGACTCCGTTCACTCGGACTTGTCCAGAAAAACACAAGTTGTAATGGAAGATGAATACTGAAATACACGTGTAATGAAATCACTACTTTTCTCTGAGGTGAATCTGTTGTGTTTGTAGCCAAGTAAAGGATCAACATCTGTCAACTGTCCTCATATAAAGGGAACTCTATTTAAAGAAAGTATGTTAAGTTATAAGGATTTTTTATATATACACAATTATTTCTTGGTGTTATGTTTTAGGTCGAGGCTTTTTTGTAATCTTTTTTTTCTTCCCTCTAAAAAAAAAACAAACACTATGCCGTTGCCCTTTAGGACTCGTCTCCGTCTGTTTCGCATTTAAATCTGTTATACCGCGCTTTGATTTGATTGGCGGTTGGCAGCCAGCTAGCTTTAAGCTGCATTACTGCCACCTAATGGACTGATTGTGGCGCATGAAAAAAACTCAATTCTCTATTAACCTGTAATCCATTAAATGTAAATTCCACTTGATTTAAATCTAGTAATTATAATGAATATAAATTATAAATAATATAAATGATAATTATAATTTATAATAATATTATAATTATAATTATTATAATTATAATTTTATTTTGATTTAAAATAAAAATGCTTAATTTAAGTTAATGAACTGGATGACCACAATAATATTCATTGGAGCATTTAGTCATTATAGTCTCTGGCTGAATGTACTCTTCTAGCTAGCCAAAAACGGGTAATGAACAAATTAATTACTAAAGTAAAAACAACTACTACTACTACTGCTAATAATAATAATAATAATATCCAGCTGGTTTATACGAGTTCCATCTAATGGTCACAGTTCTTTGTTAATCCACACACTCAGCAGACAGTTTTATTTAACGGTGCTGCTAGTGATGACAAGTTTACCAAACTTACAGAATTTACTGTTTGGTGCTCACTACATTTCAGGAAAATGTACCATATTTAAGTGTTGAAAGAGGGATTGACAGTCTAAAGTTTCACCAGTGAAATGCTGACCAAAAATCAACATTGATTCAATATTATTTAGCATTGAATTTTCAACCTGAATGATGATTCTGATGGAATTTCAACATTGAATCAACGTCACCTTGCTATCTGGGAAATGTTCAACAGACATTGTTTTACCATCTTTTATCCTTTTATAACAACATAAATCTAGAAACTCTGTTTAAAAGTGCAGTACTTACTCACCTCAGCTGGCAGCCATGAAGGAAACCAGAATGATTGCAGAATCAGCTTTTATAGCCTACCTGTACTGCGGTGCATCATGGGAAATGGGAGAAACCAAGTGTGGGGAGGGAGGTTTTTTTTTACTTTTTTCTTAATTAAACGGCTCTACAATGCAGAAATATTTATAAATGGCAGTTAGTAAAGTAATTATAATACAAAGTTTATATGTACCCTAGATTCAGTTATTTGGTTAATTTAATTCCTGGTTACTGCCTACTTGTAATATACAAACGTGTGTGTGTTTGTGTGTGTGTAAATTATAAGATATGGGAATTATTGTCATAACATTGAAGAGTATATTTCAGAAAGCACAGAAACAGTTATGGCAGTGTGATATTCTGTTAAAATATAGATGAGATACAGATTTGATTAGAAGGATTTATTTTCTTTTTCTTTCTCCTCCATCTAGGCTTCACACTCCATCCCAGACTGGTTTGACATAAAAGTCGAGACGAAGAAGCAGCTTCAGTTGTGCTCCTGCTACAAGAAGAGGAAAGTGAAAGTGAAAGTGACGTGGCCAAGTATGGTTACCCATACTCAGAATTTGTGCTCTGCATTTAACCCATCCAAAGTGCACACACACAGTAGTGAACACACAGTAGTGAACACCACACACACAGTAGTGAACACACACACACACACACAGTAGTGAACACACACACACACAACACAACACACAGTAGTGAACACACACACACACACACACACACACAGTAGTACACACACACACACACACACAGTAGTGAACACACACACACACAGTAGTGAACAACACACACACAGTAGTGAACACACACACACACACACAGTAGTGAACACACACACACACACACACACACACACACACACAGTAGTACACACACACACACACACACACACAGTAGTGAACACACACACACAGTAGTGAACACACACACACACAGTAGTGACACACACACACACACACACACATTAGTGAACACACACACACAGTAGTGAACACACACACACACAGTAGTGAATACACACACACAGTAGTGAACACACACACACACACAGTAGTGAACACACACACACACACACACACACACAGTAGTGAACACACACACACACACACACACACACACACACACACACACAGTAGTGAACAAACACACACACACACACACACTAGCGCACACACACACACACACACACACTGACTAAGTCAAGTCAAGTCAAGTCACCTTTATTTATATAGCGCTTTTAACAATACAGATTGTGTCAAAGCACTTAACAGTATCAAGTTGGACTAGCACACACACACACACACACACACTCACACTCACTAACACACACACAAACAAACACACACACAGTGAAATACAAATAGTCAATTCAATACAAAGATTTTCAATGTTTTTTTTATTTATTTTTTTATCCAGATTGAGGAGGTTGAACCTATCGAACAGGAAGTTGAAGTTGTGTGAGTGACGGAAATTGAGAACAACTGTCACCTTCTTACTGCAGATGATGAGATCTTTCTTGTGCCTTCTCAACATTATAGTGGCAACATTGATGACATAATCATGGAGTTGCCACTGAAAATGATTATAAAACATGTAAATAAACGAGTAGTTAGCGTACGAACAGTAGAGTGATCAGTCATCATCAGTTCAGTGAATCAGTTTTGCTGTAGTCAGTTTTATAGTCATATACTGTATATTTAAATATATACACACACACTTGTAATAGTTATTATTAGTCATTTGTGCTTATGCTAATGTCCATTTATGTTCACTCGATTTAATAAATAAATTTATTCTTGTTCAAATTTATTGAAATTATTTTTACTTTTTCATTGCACAATCACTAATGCTGTCTGTATTTATACCTCACTATGACACAGATGAATTCAAAAACACAAACCTTAATTTGTAATGCTTTTTAAGACTCGTATGATCACCAAGGCTGCATTAATTTCAAACTGGAAAACCTTCAACCTTCTATCCAACCTATCTACCTATCCAACCTGTAGCTATCTGCATGACCTTAAAATATTCAGCTTCAAGCTGTACAAACAAACTACTGTTTAATCAAACATCAGACTTCTTTAACTGAACACCTTCAATCTTTTAAAACTATTTCTAATAGGACGGACTTTCTCAAGCCAACTTCATCTGTGTAACTGACATAAGCTGAAAAAGAAAGAAAAAACATATTGTATTATATAGTTATGTTAAATTAGTAAAGAATTACATTTCTCTGTAAATGTCAATTAGCCTGAGAATATGAATCTTAAAATTGCCTCCAGTTGGTCAGGTAAGATATTTATTTATTTAGGTACAATAAAACACTTGTTAAAAAATAACTAATTTCCATTACTTTCTTGTTGATAGTATTATATTACTTAATATTACCTTAATCTCTGCAGATAATATGAACCTTATAAACATGTAATCAATAATTTTACTGTGATTAATATTCATCAGTGATCTATGAAATATTAAGTCTATGGTGTTCTAATTTTCTGCAAATCTTTAATTTAAACAAAACTGGCTAATTTTATATTCATTCATGACAAATATGTATCTGTTTCATTAAGTATACTGTATGTTCAGTACATTTAAATCTTGCTATTTTTCCATGAACTGTATTAGTGATCATTAAGAAAATACATCTTTTGTGTTCAGGGGGGTGTACTCATTTATGCTATGCACTCTATATTACCACAGCTTCTTGGGCTTATTGATTTCATGTGCATCTCTGTTCTTATTCTAAATGGATAATTGCTGTTTTTTGTAACAATTAATAAATAATAATAAAATGTTAATTCTCAGATATGCAAGTTGCCAATGAAAGCTGGGACAGACACCAAAGATGGAGATTAATGGCAGCAACAATAATGAATTCACTAGCCAAGAATATAAATATGAGGGGTGTAAACTTTAAGAGTAAAGAAATTTTGTCATTAAAGTGCACTCTCTTTAAGTACACTTTAAGTGGCCTTTTAAGTGGCCTTTAATTATAATTATATTACCTGCAAGTGCACTTTTTAAATAGTATACTTTTAGATTTGAAGTACACTTTCAATACAATTAAGCACTCTTCTTTTTCACAAGGGAATATTTGTTAATGATATATTAATGAAAGTTATTATAGAGTGTTTATAATAAAAAAAGTGTGTCTTTTTGTATTCTCATATACCTGTGTTCTTGCACTTTTTATGTGAGATGCCTGTAACTCTGCTGAAACAAGTGTCACGGTCCCGGAAGAGAGATGAAGCGAGGACTCAAATGCAGAATGAATGGGCTCTTTATTAAACAAAATAAGCATCAAAAACTACCCCGAGGGGGAAAACAGGCAAGCAGGCTAGGAACAAGAACTCATAACAAGACACGTAACAAGACACGCTGTGTAGTATTTTTATACCGAAAGAGAGATGGATATTCTCGGTTTACAACCATAACATTCACAAGAAGTTTACAATCCCCAGATTCATAATTACCTCTTGAATGAATGGATGCTATTGGAAGTCTCAACCCCTCTCTCCCGGTGTCCGTCCTGGCTCAATCAAGTCCGGTCCACTTGAAGCTCGAAATAAGATTTTATTCAGGTTCTGATAACTGGTTATTTAATAATTAATTACTCAGAGACTGAATTTAAAAGTTTAACGAACCACCAACAAATGGTTTCGTTTTATTTAAAAATAATAACTCATAAGCAAATAAAAAGAAAACAAGCGTATAGTCTTCACCACGGATTGACGGCCCCGCACTTCCATTTAATCTTCCTTTTATAACCTTATACATCTAACAAACAGAACCCTCCTATCAGGTTACACTCCGTCTACTTCTGCCCATATCTCTCGTTTCCACCTGTTACGCAAACATGAAACATGGCTGTTGCTGGGGCAGCACTCTCGAGGTAATGTCAAGAGTTCAAACAGGAAAAAAAACAAACAAAAAAACAAACACACTTCACAATAACAAGCTTGCCTATAGCCATTTTAGATCATAAGAAAAGCATCTTACTTAGCACATACTAAATATTGAATGTAGGTGTCTGGACCACAACCTCACACCTCCATCAACCTTACACATTTCGGTCTCAGCTAGAAGCTCCATTCTGCAACCACAATTTGCAAAATGCATCTCCTTTCATCCAACCGTCCCTTTTACATAGCAAGCAAAAATAAACACAGTAATACCTGATTGTGCTCTTGCAATACACAGCACATACTTTTAACATCATTATAGCATTTATATCTCTGTAACAATCTGAAGATCCATTGCTCCTAGATCACCGGTTAACATTTAAATAATCAGCAGAAAAATCATGCAAATCAATAATCTCTCTCATCAACTTTGTTATTCTTATAAACATTATTTCTTGTTTCCTCATTAACTTCAGAATTGCTCTCAATTTAAAGAAGATCTTTTGGTCCTCCAGCTGCCTTCTGGGCCCACCTCCGGCGTTCCTTCTTCTCCTGTTCTTGGCCTCCTTGTCTCGGTCACGCTGGAGTCCTTGAGCTATAAGACTGTTAAAATCAATTTCTATGTTGTTTGTATGTTTCTTCCTGCTACTAGAGGATCGATCAGGAAATTTCATATCAATTAAGTCAGGAAATACTTCAGCTGACATAAACAACAAAACAGCAAAGGACTGCAGACACAAGGAGAATAAATAGGGAGACTAACGAGGGAGACACAGGTGGAGAAACTGAAACAATAATGAGATAACAAGAAGGGCGGGGTAAGACAATAGACAGGAGAGCACATGACCCTAACAACAAACAACCATCCATGTGCTCAACAAACACACACAGTGACCTCTGGTGGCCATCTAAGGCACACCAGCTGAATACTGTGACAACAACAGGAGTCTGCTCCTGTTTTGCTGATCGATTGCTTCAGTCTGTTGCTGTCTGTTGTACTGCTGAGAGGTTTGCGATTGTAGCTCCGCTTTTTATTGAATATTTACCTTACTTTCACTGTCTGTTGTTTAAAGTAATAATTATAACTTAATTCCCACCATATTTCTGGTATTATCTATCAAACTAATCTGATCGCTCGCTTTTAAAACCGCGAGTGCAGCGCGTTAGCATTCGCTAGCGGTTAGCTTGTCACTCGCAGTTCCATTCGCGTTGCTATTCGCGCCTATTATTGTTTTCTTTTTAATCGCTCCGTTTTCATTTCTCTCTCTCGCTCCGTTTTTCACGAGTTCATCAAACAACAGTGGTAAGTGGTAAGTTAAGTTGGTATCATTCATCAATCACGGTGAGTAATGGCTTCTTCTCCTGCTATTGTTATTTGCACAGTTTGCCACATGTATAGTTTATCTCTCTCTGTCAGCGATGAGGGATTCACATGTGATAAATGTAGGGAAATAGTTAGGCTGACAGAGAAGGTTTTAGAACTAGAGACACGCATCCAAACTTTAGTTGAGGACAGTAAGAATGTGAGGGCTGTAGATACTGCTTTGGATGTGATTAGCTCAGGGACTCCTGTACATTGTTCGGTTTCCGGTAACGTTAGCGCCCCGCAGCAGGGCAACTGGCTGACAGTGAGGCGGCCTAGTCGCGGGTCAAAACACCGCTCTTCCGTTCCGATCAGAACATCAAACAGGTTCTCCCCACTCAGTGATGCACCCCTGAGAAACCTGGTGAAAGTGCTCTAGTTATTGGCGATTCTATTGTACGGAACGTGAAAATAGAGACACCAGCCACCATAGTCCATTGTTTACCTGGAGCCAGAGCGCCTGACATCTTGGCAAATTTAAAAGTGCTGGCTAATGCTAAACGTAAATTCAGTAAGATTGTTATCCACGCCGGCGCTAATGATGTTCGACTTCGCCAGTCGGAGATCACTAAAAATAATGTTAAAGAGGTGTGTGAACTTGCAAGTACGATGTCAGACACTGTAATATGCTCTGGCCCCCTCCCTGCTTATCGGGGTGATGAGATTCATAGCAGACTGTCATCACTAAATGGCTGGATGTCTAAGTGGTGCCCACAAAACAACATAGGTTTTATAGACAATTGGATGAGTTTTTGGGGCAGACCTGACCTGTTGAAAAGAGATGGTGTTCATCCCTCCTGGGGTGGTGCCGCTATTCTCTCTAGAAATTTGGCACATAGTCTTAGAGTTCATACTTGACTAACTGGAGCCCAGGTCAGGAAGCAGACAGACTGGCTAAACCGACCGTCTGCTAGCCGCCTCACGTCACAGAAGTCAGTTAATTCTCAGCACATAGAGACTCCTTCACCTAGATATCACACTATAGAGACTGTGTCTGTTCCCCGAACTAGAGAATACAGAAAATGTCCAAACCAATTTATGAGTAACCATTTAATTGATGTTCAACAAATAAAAAATGTTTACAATACACAGAAACAATTGATAAAATTTGGCTTACTGAATATCAGGTCCCTTTCTACAAAAGCACTTTTTGTAAATGATTTGATTAATGATCATAACCTAGATTTGCTCTGTTTGACAGAAACATGGCTAAAACCAGATGAATACATTATTTTAAACGAGTCTACCCCCCAAGATTACTGTTACAAAAATGAGCCGCGTCCAAAAGGCAAAGGGGGAGGTGTTGCTACAATTTATAACAATATTCTCAGTATTTCTCAGAAGACAGGCTTTAAGTATAACTCCTTTGAAGTAATGGTGCTTCATATAAAATTATCTAGAGAAAAAAGTATTAATGATAAATCCTCCGTGACGTTTGTACTGGCTACTGTATACAGGCCACCAGGGCACCATACAGATTTATTAAAGAATTTGCTGATTTTCTATCAGAGTTAGTGCTGGCTGCAGATAGAGTCCTAATTGTGGGTGATTTTAATATCCATGTTGATAATGAAAAAGATGCATTAGGATCAGCATTCATAGACATTCTGAACTATTGGGGTTAGACAACACGTTTCAGGACCTACTCCTAGTCGAAATCATACTCTAGATTTTAATACTGTCACATGGAATTGATGTTAATGGTGTTGAAATTCTGCAGCAAAGCGATGATATATCAGATCATTATCTAGTCTTGTGTAAACTCCATATAGTTAAAGCTGTAAATTCAACTCCTTCTTACAAATATGGTAAAACCATCACTTCTACCACAAAAGACTGCTTTGTAAGTAATCTTCCTGATTTATCTCAATTCCTTAGCATATCCAACAGCTCAGAACAACTTGATGATGTAACAGAAACTATGAACTCTCTCTTTTCTAGCACTTTAGATACGGTTGCTCCTTTACGCTTAAGGAAGATTAAGGAAAAGAGTCCAACACCGTGGTATAATGAGCACACTCGCACTCTAAAGAGAGCAGCCGGAAAATGGAGCGCAGCTGGAGGAAAACAAAACTAGAGGTATTTCGTTTAGCTTGGCGGGAAAGTACTCTATCCTACAGAAAAGCTTTAAAAACTGCTAGATCTGATTACTTTTCGTCTCTTTTAGAACAAAACAAACATAACCCCAGGTATTTATTCAATACAGTGGCAAAATTAACAAAAAATAAAGCATCAACTGGTGTTGACATTTCCCAAGAGCACAGCAGTAATGACTTTATGAACTATTTTACTTCCAAAATTGATACTATTAGAGATCAAATTGTAACCATGCAGCCGTCAGCTATATTATCGCATCAAATAGTGTTCTATAGATCCCCTGAGGAACAATTCCACTCATTCTCTACTATAGGAGAGGAAGAATTGTATAAACTTGTTAAATCATCTAAACCAACAACATGTATGTTAGACCCTATTCCATCTAAACTACTAAAAGAGGTGCTTCCAGAAGTCATAGATCCTCTTTTGGCTATTATTAATTCGTCATTGTCATTAGGATATGTCCCCAAAAACTTTAAATTGGCTGTTATTAAGCCTCTCATTAAAAAAACACAACTTGACCCCAAAGATCTAGTTAATTACAGACCGATCTCGAATCTCCCTTTTTTGTCAAAGATATTAGAAAAGGTTGTATCCTCACAATTACATTCCTTCTTAGAGAAAAATGATATCTGTAAGGATTTCCAGTCAGGATTTAGACTGTATCATAGTACTGAGACTGCTCTCATTAGAGTTACTAATGATATCATCATCTGATCGTGGTTGTATCTCTCTATTAGTTCTACTGGATCTTAGCGCTGCGTTCGACACTATCGATCACAACATTCTTTTGAATAGACTAGAAAACTTTGTTGGCATTAGTGGAAGTGCATTAACATGGTTCAAATCGTACTTATCTGACCGCCATCAATTCGTAGCAGTGAATGACGAGGTATCATATCAATCACAAGTGCATTATGGAGTTCCTCAAGGCTCAGTACTAGGGCCGTTACTTTTCACGCTTTATATGTTACCCTTGGGAAATATCATTAGGAAACACGGGGTTAGCTTTCACTGTTATGTGATGATACTCAGCTCTATATTTCTTCATGGCTGGTGAAACACACCAAATTGAGAAACTTATGGAATGCATAGTCGATATAAAAACTGGATGACGAGTAATTTCTTACTGCTAAATTCTGAAAAAACAGAGGTGTTAATTATCGGACCTAAAACCCCCACAAGTAATAACCTAGAACACTGTCTAACACTTGATGGCTGCTCTGTAAATTCTTCGTCATCAGTCAGGAACCTAGGTGTGCTATTTAATAGTAATCTCTCCTTTGACAGCCACGTTTCTAGCATTTGTAAAACTGCATTTTTTCATCTTAAAAATATATCTAAACTGAGACCTATGCTCTCAATGTCAAATGCAGAAACATTAATTCATGCGTTTATGACCTCAAGGTTAGATTATTGTAATGCTTTATTGGGTGGTTGTTCTGCACGCTTAATAAACAAATTACAGATGGTTCAAAATGCAGCAGCTAGAGTTCTTACTAGAACCAGGAAGTATGACCACATTAGCCCGGTTCTGTCAACACTGCACTTGCTCCCTACTAAACATCGTATAGATTTTAAAATCTTGTTAATTACTTATAAAGCCCTAAATGGTTTAGCTCCTCAGTACTTGAGCGAGCTCTTATCACATTATAGTCCTTCACGTCCGCTGCGTTCTCAAAACTCTGGCCATTTGATAATACCTAGAATATCAAAATCAACTGCGGGCGGCAGATCTTTTTCCTATTTAGCGCCCAAAATCTGGAACAATCTACCAAACACTGTTCGGGAGGCAGACACACTCTTGTCAGTTTAAATCTAGATTAAAGACCCACCTCTTTAACCTGACATACACCTAACACACTACTACACTTCTATTATTCAAATCCGTTAAAGGATTGTTAGGCTGCATTAATTAGATCAACCGGAACGGGAACACTTCCCATAACACACGATGTACTCGTTACATCGTAAGAAGATGGGCATCTACGCTAATAGTTGTTTCTTTCTTATTCTGTTTCTCAGTCCGTGTCTGGATCAGATGGTGGATCGGCGCCGGGAGATGATGTCTGCGGCCCTGATCGTCAGCGATGAGCCCCAGAGAAGGCCTCGACTAAAATACAATTAAATAAAAATAAAACAAATAATTAAAAATATAATAATAAAATACCTAACTACATAATACTATTATTGTTAGAAATTGCAACAATATAAAAATAGAAATATAATACATTTATACATTTAAAAATGTAATTAAAACAATAAGTAAACAATGAATAAACAATAATATCCTGGCCAGAGGAGAACTGGCCCCCGACTGAGCCTGGTTTCTCCCAAGGTTTTTTTCTCCATTCTGTCACAGAGGGAGTTTTGGTTCCTTGCCGCTGTCGCCTCTGGCTTGCTCAGTTGGGGACACTTAATTTCTAGCGATTATTGTCAATTTAATTTCTCAGATACTATTTAAACTAAACTTAGCTAGACAATGACATCTCTGAATTCAATAATGAAATGCCCTTAACTGAAAATTGAGTGTTTAATCTTATTATTATACATTACTGACACTCTATCCTCCAACTTGATACTGTTAAGTGCTTTGACACAATCTGTACTGTTAAAAGCGCTATATAAATAAAGGTGACTTGACTTGACTTGACTTTTTGGAGGCTTGTTGAGTTTTCTCATCTTCTGTGAATGTGCAAGACTTTCGCTTCATAAGCCGCTATAGGGAAATAATGAGAAGAATAAAGTGCAATAAACAGTCAAATTGTTTGTGCTACAACCCAGTGTGTTTTTAATTAAGACAATACATTAAAATAATATGGTAAGAAAACCAGTTTGCAATATCAACTCCTGTGCCTATTTAGTAGTCCGTATCCGGTTAAGACCCGAACCACAGCACAGTCCTTCACTCTCCACAACAACAAAGTCACAAACTGTGACCCAGTAGTAACAAAGATCTGTGGATATATGTGGATGGTATAATTCCACTTTTTTAAATACTTGGCCAAGGTGCCTTGAGGATCACGAATCACTATTGGCTTGAGCAGAGGTTTCGGTAAGTTCACTGAGAGAGCAAAACTAAGATATAATTAATACTACGGTTGTTTTTTTTAAGACACAAATCTGTGCTAGTGAATGTGTGTCACTTTATATAGTAGATAGACCTCG